>JARSSU010032372.1:0-32420 GCA_029619165.1 Eurosta solidaginis
TTATATATCATTGCATGTGACGTAATAGCTGCTTAGATATTACTGTATAGCTAGTATCATATTAATGTTCTGTTTTTTATTCCATTAAAGAGCATAAGATATTGTAAACGCACATCGTTGTGTGTGATGGTAGCAAAAAATCATTAGGGTGATATAGATATATTTTGTTTATGAAATTCATATTTATAATTCCACTATCTTGCAACAGTTTGTGCCTAGAATGTATACTAGAATTATAAGGAGAGAGTACCATAATTTACTAAATACCAAGCAATATTATGAGTGATGTGTGATGCCCGAAACTCCCTTAAATTTCCAGCTCTAGTCATACGGGGAATCGATTTCCTCTTGGACCTGCGGGATATCTATTTAAAATTTCTAATATTTTTTGCTCTATTGTTTGACTCAAGTATAGAATAAGCTGCTACAGTGATCGGGATATTTGTAAAGCTGAGAAATCAGTCATGGAAAGGGTTGAATAGTAGATACTCAATGAGTATGCGCTTCGGGGTTTATGCATAAAAAGATACATCAAGCTACATGGCTGTCTCCTGATCGAAATACTCGCAATCAGATCGATTACGTTGTGATAGATGGACGGCATGCCTCCAGTGTTTTAGATGTGCGCACGATCCGAGGACCTAACATCGACTCGGGCCATTATATCGTTGCAGCCAAAATACGCACCCGCTTCAACGCGGCTAAAACCAAGGAACAAAAAACACAAGGGAAGCTAGACGTCGAAAAGCTTCAATCACAACAGACTGCCAATGATTTCGCAACTCGACTCTCACACCTGCTCTCTGAGAGCACAACTCATCCTGAAGGAATACAGGAGCAGTTGGTGCATATTTCCAAAGCACTTCGTACTGCCGCCGAGGAAAAAATTTGGTTACCGGCGACCACGAAAAAACAACTGGTACGATGAAGAATGCCGCGTTGCAACTGAAAGAAAAGATACTGCCTACAGGGCTACGTTGAAAGCGAGCGCGACAAGAGGAGTGTGTGAACGCTATCGTGAGTTGAAAAGGGAGGCGAGACGCCTTTTCAGGAGGAAAAAAGCAGAAGCAGAAAGGCGTGACTGCGAGGAGTTTGAGCTGCTAGCCACCAGGAATAACGCCCGAAAATTTTACCAAAAAATACGGCGACAGATGGAAGGTTTTAAGACCGGGGCAAACTCCTGTAGGAACGAAAACGGCGACTTTGTAACTGATGTCTAGAGAGTGCTTAGATTATGGAGGGAACACTTCTCTCTTCTCCTAAATGGAGGCAGCAATTCAGCGCGCAGAGATGAAGAACCCGATCCCGCAATCGATGATGATGGAATATATGTCCCCCCCACCCGATTATGACGAAGTTAGAATAGCAATAACCAGATTGAAAAACAACAAGGCCGTGGGCGCTGATGGATTGCCTGCGGAGCTATTCAAGTACGGCGGCGATGAGTTGGTAAGGCGCATGCAGCAACTTCTTAGCAAAATATGGGCGGAAAAGTGCATGCCCGACGGTTGGAATCTAAGTGTTCTTTGCCCAGTCTACAAGAGGGGGGATACTGCAAAATGCACCAACTATCGTGGAATCAGCCTTCTGAATATCGCATATAAAGTCCTTTCAAATGTATTGTGCGAGAGATTGAAGCCCACCGTGAACCGGTTGATTTGACCTTATCAGTGTGGCTTCAGACCTGGTAAATCTACCATCGACCAGATTTTCACAATGCGCCAAATCTTGGAAAAACCCCGTGAAAAAAGAATCGACACACATCACCTCTTCGTCGACTTTAAACCCGCCTTCGACAGCACGAAAAGGAGCTGCCTATATGCCGCTATTTCTGAATTTGGTTTCCCCGCAAAACTTATACGGCTGTGCAAAATGACGTTGAGCAACACCATCAGCTCAGTCAGAATTGGGAAGGACCTCTCCGAGCCGTTCGAAACTAAACGAGGTTTCAGACAGGGTGACCCCCTATCGTGCGATTTCTTTAATTTGATGCTGGAGAAAATTATACTAGCTGCAGAACTTAACCGCACTGGAACAATATACTATAAAAGCGTGCAATTACTGTCATATGCTAATGACATTGATATCATCGGCCTGAAACACCCGCGCTGTTAGCTCTGCTTACTCCAAACTGGAAAAAGAAAGATTTATGGACCTCTACGCGTTGGCGATGGCGTGTACCGAAGAAGATTTAATGATGAGCTGTACGAGCTATACGCAGACATCAACATAGTCCAGCGAATTAAAACGCAGCGGCTGCGCTGGCTAGGCCATGTTATGCGAATTAAAGATGATGCTCCGGCCAAGAAAGTGTTTCTATCGGAACCCGCCTATGTAAGCAGAGGTAGAGGGCGGCCCCCACTCCGTTGGAAGGACCAGGTGGAAAACGATTTAAACTCCCTTGGTGTGACCAATTGGCGCCCGGTTGGCGGAGCGAAGGAGCGACTGGCGCGCCTTGTTGGACGGCCATAACCGTTTAGACGGTTAAGCGCCAATTAAGTAAGTAAGTAATGCGCTTCGGGGGCAAAAGCATTGGACAAAGTGATGTTTATCTAGTTGCAAATATAACACAACTATAATAATGACAAAAAAATCATTGTTAAAGTCTTGAACTAGTTTCGAACCAGTACTCATGCAAATAAAATAAGCCAACAAACAACACGAATTATCACCGAAAAGTTATCGACAAATCATCAATTAATTTAAAAAAAGTTATCAATATGTAATCGAATTCCTTGAAAATGTACCACCTATTTATCCAAAATGTATCGTTATGTTACCAATAAATTATCGATTTGTTATCGGAGAGTAACGAATTTGTTACTGGTTAAATATCGACTAGTAATCGATTTGTTATGAAAAAGTTATCGCTTGAAATCGAAAAGTTAAATATTTATTTTCAAGGTGTTACTAATTCGTTTACCGTTATCGATTTGTTGAACAACAGATACCGATTAAACTTCATTATAAAATCGATGACACATATGTAGCCGAGGACTTGGCGACAATGAGCCGATAACAAATCGACAGCTCTACCATAATAATTCCCGACAATAAGCCCATAGCAAGTCAATACTTGTCGGTATAGATTGTAACTGATAAATAGCAGACGAAGATATTCTCAAAAAGCCCAAAATTATTTGTTTCCGGTAAAGTTCCCTCTGTTGTGGTTTAGCTTGAACCCCCGAGCGAGCTCTAATTAACTTAAAAATATTAGTTTTCTAGACATTCACCTATATTTTTCACATCTGCTAAACAGTAACTGGGATTACCATGAGTATTAAGTAAAAGCCTCTTATTAGCGATTTAGGTGGAAACTCGAACTTAACTCCTCACATATTTTCTTAAAATTTAAAACATTTGAACGATTCGTACTGTTAAAGAAGTGTGTTAAATTTTCAAAGCAAGATTAGTGACATGTATCGAACATCACATGAATTGAAATATTCGCGTGGATGACTAACTTCATTAAGAAAAGCCCGGGTGTACTAAATACCTCGTGTCATGAGCAAACAGCATAGAAATGAAGCGATTAGAAGTAAAGCCAGTGGTGTCACCCATCATCGTGAAAAACGCAATGCAGTGATAGTATATAGTGATCAGCCTAATCGATGTCAAGATTTCGGTTACTCTATTTCAAATCTCCCTCAACCAGAGAAAGGAAGATTTATTATGGCAAACTTGTCCAGTTCTGGTAACAATTGATATTTGAACTGATTTTTAAAAATATATATGTGTTTATTTTCTACATGAAATATCCCTACAGTCATACTAAGTGAAATTTGTTTATGTGCCTTGGCCTACTATTACTTGAATCAGTCAACTTATGAAGCTATTTGGTTTCCAAAGATCGTAGCATTGTACATAAAATATTTTTAGAACCAAGCTACTTAAAAAACCAAATAAATAAAAATAAAATTATACTATTCGGAAAAGCTCAACATGTTCTAGTGCAAGCTCGACAATTTACTAGTTATATGTAGTGAGTTGGTGTGTGAGTGCCTGTTGAACAAAGTATAGAATTTTACATCAAGAGCCAAAAAAAATTCTGCTGCTTCCTTCCGACGGCCGCATTAATTACTGGCTTTACAATAAATGTTTCTTACTTTATGTAAATTTGAATCTTTCTTGGATAAGATGTGACTCATTACTAATTAAAAAACAAAGGTGTACCAATGGCTCTAGAGCGTTAGAGCCACTTGAAATGGTGAGCATTATGTAACTGTGAAATGTTATGACGCATACCACCGTTGTGGTTCAATACCCCATTTTCGTATTTTATGATTTTATTATCAATGTTACATAAGTATATCGGCAGACGCTTTAAATTCATTGCCATCATTAAGGTCATTAAACCAAATGCATTTCTCATTATGCTAATATTTAAAGATGTTTAAAATTGGATCACATTTTTGTTGTTTTAAAAATAATACAAGGCCAAGAAGAAAAAACAAATCTTACCGGTAATTTAATAGTCATGTCAAACTCAAAATCCGACTTCAGATTTGAAATATATTCTTTGCTTGAGTTCTCAAATAACTCATTCTCATGTGCTTAAGTCTCCTTCCCAATCAGCGCCCGCTACTATTTAATGAGCAACTGCGATACGCAAGTAAACCCTCTTTAAGAATTTGTCACCAAAATGCTGTCAATTTTTTATCAATGAAATTTTAGTGACAGCATTTTTTGTAAGAAGTTTAAAATGCTGCAATGTTTGTTTTTGATTGCAAGTGTTTTTGTTAGTGTTTTTGTTGTTATGTTTCAAATGGTTAAGCTCACTCTGCTGACATTTAAACCAAGGCTGGTATACAAAAAAGCAAAAAACACAAAAAGGAGACAAAGAACAAGTGGGAGCATTAAATGTGATTAAAAACACATAAAAAAAATTTTAAGTGGCTGTCTGTACAAATTTTGTTGAGAATCTGTGCGACTTTATTGATTCGCTTGACTTTACTTTTATCATGCTTGCTTTCTGACTGCTTCTTTCTTTTTAGTTTTACTGTTGTATTATTTGTCTCAAATATGTGATTTTCACATTTGTTGTTTGTGCATTTCCACTGCTGCACTAATTCTTTGGAGGCAGATGCACCCTTTGGCGCTTATTAGCGCTGACTCATTATCCATTAATTTGCATATTTGTTCCACACAAAAAATGTCTTTCTATATTTCTTGTATACACGTTCAAATGATATCGTTGCGTGTTAGTGCAATACAGTTATCATTTTAGGTAATTTGTAAACATTATATTGTCAACAAGTTCGGTTCTTAAGTCTTTTGTTCATACAACTGTATGAAGAATTTCATTTTATTACTTCCTTTATATTATGCCAGTTTCATATTTGGCCTCATATTTCAGTGCAAATGGCAACTGCCGAATTTTGCAATTGATTTTTGGTTAACTTTTCGTTGAGTTAGAAACTTGAAACCAGTGGCGATGCAACGTGAGGAACAGAACTTTGGCAAAGTGAAGTGATCGTTATATTTAAAAAAAGAGGCCTAAGTACCAAATACTCGTAAAGTTCGATGCTTCAACAGTATGTTTATTTATAAATTTATTTAAATGGAGCTCGTCCAGCGGTTGAAGTGAGATCACACCAGAGATAACTTTACCAGAAACAAAAAAATCGGGTTTATTGAAAAGAGCTTTGTCGGTTTCATATCAGTAGCAACCGGAAACGACAAGTTTTTGGGCGCTTTCAGCAGACAAAACTGTTCATCAGTCGTTGAGAGATAACTGCCAGACGCAGTTCCTTGACATATCAAAATATTAGTTATGAATTCATTTTCTCATTTTAAAATATTACATCAGTCATCGACTTGTTATCGATAAGTAACAGATACTTCATCGACTTTATATTGATATTTTACCTTTTTTGATAGCCAATCAATACAATTTTGATAACAAATTGGTAACACTTCCATAGAAAATCGATATCTTTTTGATTATATATCGATAACTTTTTGATTACAGACCAATAACTATTTAATACAAAATTGTTAATTATTCGATAAATCGGGTAGCTCGTGGATAAGAATTCGCTTACTTATAGATAGCCTTTATTATAGAGAGCAAATTAATAACTCTTCGATAACAAATCGATAACTGGTCATTACCTCCTCGAAAGCACACCTATGTGCAACAAACCGAAAACTCATCGTTAAGAAACCGTTAGCACTGCAGTGAAAAATTTATAGCACCCTATTGGGTGCCGGTACAACTCTAATGCGTGCATTGTACCTATATTATGCTACAGTATAGTGACTACACTACGGCTTACATTATGTACTCCTCCACAGCATACCAACACCGCACACTATGCTACGCTTACCTAACGATTACAAAGGTGTTAACACATTAAAATACCGTACGAGTTTGAAAATTTTGCGATCGAGTTTAAAGTAGATTCCCGGTGAGTTAGAGGCTTGAAGCACTGAAGAAAATTCTGCAAAGTGGGGTCCAAGAATCGAGTTAGTTAAAGGTATTTAAAAAACCCTGAGCATGCAAAATCTTGCGAACGATTTGTGAGTAATTTTTCACTAAGCTATAGACTTCAAAATTTATACTTGATTAATGGCACCTTTGACAATGCAATAAAGGGAGAAAAAATTTGTCGATTGCGCACGGGCCGAGGTAATTAGAAGATTCATATGGGATTTGGAGTCTTGGGAACAGTTTTCAAATAACTTCAAACGTGGCTTCAAATTTAAAATGTTCTTCAGAATTCTATGACATTTTAACTCATATGTCAAAAAGGTTCGCTAGGTGGCGCATGCATTTATATCTTTAGGAAATTCGTACGGTAAGAGTGGAATCTTGCGATCAGCTATTAAGGGACTTCTCAATGCATTAAATGAGGTGAAAGCTTCCGATAGACGGCGCCGGGGAGCAAGCTATTTAGAAATTTTATAAAAAATGGAGGAATTTTGCGACAAACTTTTAACAAAACCCCCACTGTGCGATAAACTTGGAACCTCGCACAAGAGAATAAAAAAACGCCGCTAACTGACGCATGGATCGAGTTAGTAAAAAGTTCATATGGGCTTAGAATCTTTCGACTGATTTTGATGCATTTTTACGGACAGCAAGACGCTTGAAATTTTAAGCGTATTTCAGAGGCCACAGGGAATACACAGATTGAGGTATTAATACAATTGGACCAAAGGGAGGGAGGTTCTTCAAGAGACTTTTCATTGAATTACAAACTTATCTAATATATAGAATTCTTCTGTCACGGTGTTAGAGGCTTAACTCCTCCGAAACGGCTGAACCGATTCTCATGAAATTTTGTGAGCATATTGGGTAGGTCTGAGAATCGGCCAACGCCTACCTTTTTTTCGCTACGTGCCTAGGGTCTTGAGATCAAAACGTGGACACGGGTACCCTTAGAATGTGTTTATACAATATGGATATCAAATGAAAGCTGTTGATGAGTGCTATATTACAGGATAATTTTTATAAAACTGGGAGGCAAGGGTCTCGAGATATAGCCCAAAACGTGGACCCGGGTACCCCTAGAATGTGTTTATACAATATGGATATCAAACGAAATCTGTTGATGAGTTCTTTAGTACATGATAATTTTTCGTACCCCTGGGTGACTAGGGTCTCGAGATATAGCCCAAAACGTGGACCCGGGTACCCCTAGAATGTGTTTATATAATATGGATATCAAATGAAAGCTGTTGATGAGTGCCATAGCACAGGATAATTTTCATACAACTGGGATGCTAGGGTCTCGGGATATAGCCCAAAACGTGGACCGGGTACCCCTAGAATGTGTTTATACAATATGGATATCAAATGAAAGCTGTTGATGACTGCTATAGTACAGGATAATTTTCATACAACTGGGAGGCTAGGGTCTCGAGATATAGCCCAAAACGTGGACCCGGTACCCCTAAAATGTGTTTATACAATATGGATATCAAACGAAATCTGTTGATGAGTTCTTTAGTACATGATAATTTTTCGTACCCCTGGGTGACTAGGGTCTCGAGATATAGCCCAAAACGTGGACCCGGGTACCCCTAGAATTTGTTTATACAATATGGATATCAAATAAAGCTGTTGATGAGTGCCATAGCACAGGATAATTTTCATACAACTGGGAGGCTGGGTCTCGGATATAGCCCAGAACGTGGACCCGGGTACCCCCAGAATGTGTTTATACAATATGAATATCAAATGAAAGCTATTGATGAGTGCTATAGTACAGGATAATTTTCATACAACTGGGAGGATAGGGCCTCGTGATATAGGCCAAAACGTGGACCCGGATACACCTAGAATGTGTTTTACATTATGGGTATCAAATTGAAGCTGTTGATGTATGCTTTAGTACAGAGTAAGTTTTACACCGCTGAGTGACTACGGTCTCGAGATATAGGCCAAAACATGGACCCGGATACACCTAGAATGTGTTTTTATAATAGATAAGTTTAGATATATATTTTAATCTTGAAATTGTTACATTTCTTACAGACTAATTACAAATGTAGGCAAATACCAACTAACTTAACTGGTCATTAAGTAGCATTTTAAACCTATTTTCACAAAAGGAGAAATCCAAAACTGAAGATGTCGGATGCAAATTAAACTCTTTAAGAGCTCTGATAACAGGAGCATTGGCAGCATAATTAGTCCTCGCCAGCCCCACATAAAATGTGGCATGATTCCTTAAACAAATATTAGGAATAACAAATAAAATACGTTCAAGTAAAAAGGGGCAGTCAACCACCCCAGATATCAAATTAAAAATGAAAGTTAGAGATAAGAAGGTTCTCCTACAATTTAGTGTCTTAAGACCGATAGCAAACAATTTGAAGCTGTTGATGTCTGCTATAATACAGAGTAAGTTTTACACCGCTGAGTGATTAGGGTCTCGAGATATAGGCCAAAACATGGACCCGCATACCCCTAGAATGTGTGTGTATTATGGATATCAAATGAAAGCTGTAGCTGAGAGCTCTAAAGTTCATTGTGATATTCGATTTAGTCGCATCAACCTGGCAAAATTGATAAATATGCATGCGAAGCCGAAATAAAGACAAGAATTAATAATACCCACATCCTATTTACATACGTCCTATTCAATTTGCCTGAAATTTCATATATAAATTTGCCTATATTAGTATTTACGATGCTTTCTTCCGGGAAGTATACTAGAGACGGACTGGGACTGGGATTAGGACTAGGACTGGGACTGAGACTAAGACTCGGAGTGGGACTGGGACTGAGACTCGGAATGGGACTGGAACAAAATACGCACCACCATCTGGGACTGGCAATAAGAGATGAAAAACTTGAGAGAAGAGAAAAGAGAGAAAGATATTGAGAAAGAGATATAATGAGACGAAGAAGGAGATGAAGCGAAAAAGACGGAGGGAGGAGTGAATAAAAATATTAGGAAAAAGTGTAGAGGGGTAGGGCAGAGTTAAACGGAAAAAGCTTATTAAAATGTATGCAGAGGGGCCAAATTTAAGACAGAACAACGTCTGCCAGATCTGCTAATTTCTTTATACGTTATAGAGAACTTGATGGCAGTGCATTTAGTAAGAGGAAAAATTCTTATAAAATTATTGCGATCAAGTTTCAAAGAACTTCCCATTGAGCAAAGAACCGCACATTTTAAACATAGTTCTGAACGCCGAAGTAATGCAACAAAAAGGACATTTCTAATTTTTAAACATTTGTATATAAATGGATCAAAACTGCGCGGAAAGTGTGTCATGTGGATTTTTATTTTGAAATTTTAACAATACCTATTGTAAGCGGTAGATCACTATTTATACATATTTTATATCTATTTACTGCGTAGTGTCCAATCCAGATGGACTTTAAATAATTCTTTACCTAGACTGGGTAATTGTGCTAGACTTTAAGGTTTTGCTTCTGATAAGCTCTTTAGAAAATTCGAATAATTCGAATGCGAGCGGCGATCCGTTTCTTCTTTCCCTTCTTCTCCCATCTCCTATCAGCACTCCGTTTCCCCCGTGCCAAATTTTCCTATAAACAGCTGCTACTTTTAGTTCAAGGCCGGCCATACGTGGCGAAGAGTCACACCCTGAATAAGGTGCATAAGCTTTGGTAACAAATATGGCGGATCTAGAGAGGACAACTTGATAAAAACCCGTAATTCCGAGTATCATCCGAACCGTGCTCATGGGATGAATGGCACTACGTTAGTGTGTCTTATAACGGTGGCCTCCAGATACCTGACGCCCTCTGGTTGTAATTAGTCTTGCTAGGATATTGGGGGCTATGTCCCCATACTCGTGGGTATTTTTATGGATAATATAAAAAACTACCAAAACGAAGCTGAACAGCTCCCAATAGATCAGGTAGATTGCGGCCTTTCGTTGCAAGCCCAATCAGCTGTCGCCACAGACTTGCCGGGGCCGAAAAGTCCCCTGCATCACGTGGAGATGGCAGATGTGGGGACTCTGCATGACGCAAATAGGGTAGAGTCACAATCCACAATCTCTCCGGAGGATGAAGAGAGTCTCCTTGCCTCTCCGGCGAAAAGCGATCATCCTGGCCGGAAAGCAGAGCGAGATCGGCTAAGTGGTGCCGCTCGAAAACGTCTCAAGCGATTATTGGCCAGGGGGATTAGCTACAATGGAGCCAGTTGATTTGCCAAAGAAACCCTTGGGATCGGTCCGTGGTGAGGGTTCAGCCAAGAGAGAGAGCCCAAAAAATGTCACTGCTCACAGCTGGCAATACAAAAATATTGTCAAAACCTGTGGAAAGCTGGGCATCAAATGTCGAGGCAACCATGCCTCCCCATTTTGATTCAACAGCCAAGCAGTCAGCAACTTTCAGGTATACGTCCCGACTATCCAGCCACGGTCTTGTCTTCAGGTGAACTGAAGGCCATACACAAGGTCATTCTGGGAGAGGTTATGAGCCAAAAAGATGGTGCTATAAAGCTTTAGCGGTTGCACACCTCGCCCAGGCTGGCTTTCTATCACATGCAGGGATGCAACCACGGCCGAGTGACTAAGGGCTATCGCCTCAAAGCCCACTCCATGGCAACGTGCCAAGCTGAAGGTGGTATCTGATGCGGATATATCACGTCGCATAATTCTCGTGGGGTATTTAAGGAAGAGGAATGCCCCTCAAACGGCGACATCTTGACGTTAGCTGAGGCTCAAAATGTCGGCTTGAGTAGTAGGAACTGCAGAATCCTACTTGATTTTCTGTAGGTTTGACAGAGTCAAGTGACAATAAGGGTGAGGGGGATGATACGGTTGAAGATAACAAAGCCTGCTGTTCGAAGAACCTGAAGGTATCTAGTAGTAATTTACCTACTGAACAGCAGGATTTGGCGAGTCAGTCGGAAACCCCCAAAAACCTTTTCAAGAAGAGCCCAGGCCTTCTTGGTCTAGTGTTGGCCCACAGACGCCAAACGAGGCAGCGACAGTCCGCCAGCCTATCCCCAAAAATCCGGCAACAAGGCAACCACCTCGTGGGAGCCTCAATATCAGGAAAGGGAACAAAAAGGGACGAGGACGACGGCTAAAGAAGCCGTAATGTCGCTTATCAATAGGGCAAGGAAAGTGGCTACACGTGGCCGCAAAGACCATAAATAGTGTCTCCCCTCTCTATCAAAGTCCAAAAGCAAAGACGTTTGAAATGCCTTCAGGTGAATCCTCACCATGCCAAGGCAGCCTCAGACGTCCTAATTAAAAAATTTCCAGAAGAAGGTCTGGAAGAATTCCTGGATTAAACACGGTGCCGTAAAAGGCCTGAACAGTACTGATGGTAAGTTAATTTATGCCACCAGTTCTCGCCCAAGAGCGGCGATTATTGAAATAATTTTTTGTCGTCCCTTGTCAAATTTGGTTTAAAGACAAACTGGTTTCGGCATTGTGCCATCTTCAGTGTTTTGCCCCTTTTTGTTCACTCTTTACAAAATCTATTGTTAAAATTTCAAAATCAAAACATCTCACTGAAGTTATGTGTGTGTTTCAGAACACATTATCGGCTGCGTTTTGTTCCATTTATATAAAGGAAGTGTTAAACAAATTAGTGTTCCTTTTATTAAAGCATAAAGCTGTTTTATAAGTGAATATCAAGAAACACTATTATGCAAATGCTTCAAACTTTTCCACGTCCAACGCTGGCTGATTCACTGCCACCACACAGAGACGTGTGCGACGTGCCATGTTGCTCGACTGTAATGTTTTACAAATGAATTATTGTTGGTTGTACAAATCTGGCATTGTGCTACTGTTTGCGCTTTTCACCAACTTTTCACCAAAACAACGCTCAATTAGCCATTAGCGTAGCAATCGAACACACGAATCAAGTAGCCAAGCAATTTTTGGTTTACCACAAAGTCAGTGCCATATTTTCTAAAGACTGCATTGCAAACTTCAGATCATAAACAACGTAGATTTGGCAATTGTATTGCCACAAAGAAATTTTCATTCAATTTTTTTCGTCATTCATATCTCACAAATGGCGGGCAGCATTGCGACAGCGGACGCAACTCAAATAGATTTGCTTGCTAAAATTGAATGTATTACGGTATTATTGCCTATGAATTTTGCTTGATTTCGTTTTTGTTTCGATTTTCAATTTCACCGCATGCGCAACACCAGTAGCACTTTTGGAAACCAACAACAATCACATCAGCAACAGTTATAGCCTCAGTGTCAGCACTAATATCACCAACCGTAGTTCAACTTCCTTTAATTCTAAACTTAACTCCACTTCCATCTACCAGATCCCACTTTTCTTAGTTTAATGTTAGTTATTTTATTGGCAAGTGGGCGCGCGCACGAAAATTATGATTATTTTCGATTTCAATTTGTATTATTTATTTTTGCTAGCCATGCATTGGCAGCGCTGTTCGCTGAACTAACGTTCTCAGCATTGTTGTTGCTTTTGCAATTTTTTTCTCATTTCACTTAGTTATATAAATAACTGTATTTGTTGGGATTTTTTCGCGTCTTGGTGGGAAAATGCTAAAATCTCTCATCAATTGGTTTCTGCAACGTTAGAACTTCGAAACGGATGCTTTAGTGGCACTTGGTAGTTATTTTAAAATTAATGTAAATGAGAATGATGATTAACGGTACCTTTTTTGTTATTTCTCAATTTGTTGTGGTTTTAGAAAAGACATTTTTATTGATTTATTGTTTTGAGTAACCACATCTGACAATGCCCGGCGCTACAAAGAAGAAGGCTCAGATTTCTGGGCTTTCGCTTCTTCGACAGCCTGGCAGAGGTTGGGAGGGTGGACGTCTCGCTTCTTCATGGGTTCATCAGGGAAAGCAAGTGGTTCGTTCAGGACCACTAGGAGGTAATGGGTCTAAACGAATTTGCCGCCACCCTGTACTTACTGAGGGCACTCACAATGAACAAAAATGTATCCGAGTGGAAGTGTGGGTAATACCCACGCACGCCCTCTTAACCTAACCTAACCTAACCACATCGAATACCTAGTTCAAACAACACTCTATAGTAGAGTTTTTGCGAGTGCATACTTCGACTTAATTCGAGTAGCCTGGAGTAGCCCGACTCTGTGAACTTTGACGACATCTGCGTCCCGTTCGCAGTCACGATTACCAAGTCAAGCAATCACAGACCCAATTACACAATTATAGTTACTGCGACAATATGACAGTTTGATTTATGCTGCGACTAAGAGTAGATGTTCTAGTAAACCATTAGATAGGTGCCTAAAATGCATGCTCCACTACATTTTGTAGATTTCAGGATATCCATCACAGGGCAACTATCTTAATTATATTAGCTTGAACTCGCGCGTTAGTAAAGAGCTCACATAGACTGAATTGTCCAAAGTTAGGTTAAGTTTAACTGCCCGGTCAATTAATGCCTCACATAGGCTGAATGTGCCTATAGTGAAACCAGAATTTGTTTGACGACCCAACGTAAAACCTCCAGTTGTTTACCAGGACTTATGTTACAAAATAACTAGGACCTTTTCTAGGACTTAGCCTACTAGTTGCCTTTATATATGGTGACGCTGCCTCCACTTATAGCTGAGTCCTTGACATCCCGAGCGCAGCACATGAACAAACAACACGCTGTTCCTACATCAACTGTTACTGACGAGGCCTAACATATAAGCATGTAACGCCAGAAGGCAGTGTCCAATTAGTATCGCCATCATGAGCCTCAAGTTTCTCTTTTTAGAGAAGAATGTGTAAGTCTAATATTGTAGGACTCGCACATGATCTCAGAAATTGTGCAGCTTAATAGATCAAAAGCAACTCCTGTCTCCTTTTTATTTCTCCTAAGCGAATTGGGACGTCTACCGTCAATTCATCGAATACTGCAGCCTCCCTTACCAACTCATCTGGTCTTTCCGTAACCCTCTTTCCCTTTATGACCGGAAACCCTGTGTAGATTTATGACCCGGCCTGAACTAAATTTCTTGAATACTTCTTTGCATTCCATGACACTTATTGGGAAGTACTTTGTGGGATTATTGCATTAATGGCCGCCTGACTATGTAGTAATATATATATTGACACGATTGCAGCTTACGCATGCGTCCTACAGAATTTTTGCTGTTTTTTTTTCACGGTTAAAATTTCCGCTGGAAAGCCGAAGCGAAATAGGAGACAACAGCTTGTCAGCCATGCAACATTCTTAAGGATCATTTTTACACTAACGTAGTGTAACCGACTGAGCTGGAATGTCCCATAATTGATCATCAATATTCGCTACGTGGAAATACAGCGTAAGTTACTGTATTGGGTTCAGCTAAAGAGTTCGCGTCTCTTGAGATTTGAAGGAAAATGGCAGCTAAAGGTCAAAACTAGTTTAAATGGATCTAGATTTATGATTTTCTGAAACTTTTCATGTGGTTTTTCATATCTTTCATATCCGACACCTGACAGGGAGCCTTTGCGACTAGATTGAGAAATACATTAAGAATCAGGTTAAGCAGTAGTATCTCATGTAAGTGATAAGTGATCAAACTCAGTGCCACCTTTGTAAGGGCGCAGTAAGGGAGGTGTGTTTTTCTTTCATATATGATGTAAAAACAGGTAGCGAAATGAAGATGAGAGTGGCAAAAAAAGAAGGCTAAGCAACAAACGCTTGTTAAAATTCTTTTAAAACAAGGAGTTATAACAAAGTTCGTACGAAATAACCGCAGAGATTTCAGGCTGGAGGAGACTCTAGTTTGCGTCATACTCATTTTAATTTTTCCTACGTATTGGTGGAACAGGATGAAGCATAGGCGACATTTTCCTATTTTCGAAGACATGCGTGAAGCAATTTTCTGTACTTTCCTAAACAAAATCTCTACATTAGAATTACACATAAAATAACCACATATGTATTACTTATTGATTTACTCACAGTAAAAAGCAACAGCCAATCTCAAAAGCATCGAACTCATAAAACATAAAACAAATCAGCGTTAAAACAGCAATAAATGCGTGTCCGCCTTGGTAAATGGGCAACTCATAGATATCTCAGCTAGGCGCCCACTGGCTTTCACACTTGTAACTTGACACCAACATCGATTAAATTTGAGAAAAAAATCGCCACAGCTAGCTTTTTAGAGCTATTCCGCTAAACAACAAATGCAAGGGTTCCATCGTCTTCATAGCCCTGCGCATAAGTTCTCACTTCATCAGCGCTGTTCAATGTCGCATTAAGATTGTGTGTGCGCGTGCGCGCGCATCCTCATAGTGAAACTATAAGCATAAATATTGTTTATCGATCATTAGTAACAACGGGAGGTCTGTAGAATTTCTCGCAGCGCGCCATCATCGCCAATAAGTCCATAGTTGTTGATGACAACGAAGTACAAAAAATGCTGGCGCTGAGACTAAACTTTTGTAGCTTTTGCGAATTGATGCTATGATTGTGCTTGTAAGTGTGAATGTATTTGAGTGTCTATGCCGACAACGAATGGCGATGAATTAAGCATCATAATGCCGCTCGTTTAGTATTTCATAAGCATAAAGCTTCGTAAGCGAAGCAGATGCAGCTGCTGCGTCCTCGTGTTAAGACATACTTTATTGAAATTAATTGAAATTATAAGAACTTAAGTGTTTATTAATAATGTGTTTGATGGGAAATCGACGAAGCGGTGGCTTTTGCTGTCTATATATGTAAATGTAATACACGTTGAGCTTGGTTTCTTCAGCGTAACAAGACAAAGTCTTATCTGCAGGTGTATAACGTAATATAAACTACTAGCTATAAGAACATTAAAGGCTAATACCAGCTCAGCAGAGGTATTTGAATTAAAATGGAAATCCTGTTGGATGAATCCTTGTAAACTCTCTTCTTTGACCACTCTCTGTTAATGATGTGCGTTCTGTAAAAATATTTTTAGGAACATAACAAGTACTCCACAATATTGCAGAAAGTTGGAGATATTTTTACCAGCAGTACCCGCCGTAAATTCGACTATTCCGAAACTGCAGTGAACGTGCAAAACTTCACCTCGGAACACAAAAACACCCTTCAGCAAAGTTTTACCATATGTCAAGTGATTTTAAATTAAATAGAGCTCGCCGGGAGTTGAACTTAAATCGCCACAGAGAAAACTTTATCAGAAACCAAAAATTTTGGGCGTTTTGTGAAGAGCTGTGTTGGCTTCTTATCGGTATCAACTGATACCGACAAGTTATTGTTTTATTACCTGCTTACTCCCGATAGCGGATTATTATTTTCGAGTTATCGAACTGTTGTTAATATGTTATCATCGAGTGATCGATTTCTTGTAGGTTTCCTATTGCCTTGTTATCGGACGGTTAGAGTTGTGTAGTCGATTTTATATTGAAATTTAATAGGTATCTGTTCCTAAAAAACCTATAAGTCGTCGTTAGCAAATGGGTAGCACCCGACAACAAATCGATAAGAAATCGATGAATTTTTGATAACAAATGATCCACTTTCACATAACATATCGTATAGATAATAAAATAATAATACTTCGATAACAAATGGATAACTCTTGTATATCATATGCATAGATAACTTTTTGATAAATAATCGATCATTTTTCGATAATAAACACATAACAAATGAAAAAACATTTGAAAACAACTATTTGATACTTTGTTATAGTAAGTCGATAACCTTTTGATAAAATATCAATGACTTTTCCATAAAAAATCACTAACTTTTGAATAAAAAATCGAAGCCGCGTCGATGACAAATTTGTAACACCCCTATAACAAATCTATAGCTTTTCCGCTATAAATCGATATTTATTCGACAGAAAATCGACACCTTTTTCTGACATATCGATATCTTTTCAATAAATAATCGACAGGTTTTCAATAAAGCGCCAAATACACGACACGAACATTTCCGCGAACATTCCCGTTATGTCATGTTTCTGCGACCTTTTCTGTCGTGTATGGTGGTGTTTGCCAGTTCGCGCAAATGTTCGCCAAAAATCAAAATATTTTAATTTTGGCGAACATTTGCGCGAACTGTTCGTGCGTGTATGGCGAAATAGCTCATAATCGTAGTAATTTCTGAACGGAACAGACGTGCGCGGAAAAGTAAAATGGACAATAAAAAATTTCTGAGTGAATTTATTGAAATGTATAAATCTTTGCCATCATTGTGGCAAGTAAAAGCAAAATATTGTAATAGATTAAAAAAATAATGATTATGCGACTTTAATCGAAAACTTAAAAGAAGTAGATCCTGATGCCACAAAGGATACAGTTATAAAAAAGTAAAAGTGTAAAAGTTGGTCAAATGTTGCCTTGCTCATACGAACGTAATTTTTAAAATCATTTTGTGACGTGAATTCCAGTTCTTTAATAAGCTCACTTTGTCCAAGAACTGCTCGTTTTTTAAACCATTCTTTGCACCAAATTCTTTTTTTGCGATCTTCTCTCTTTTTTACGCTTAATTGCCACAGCGAGCAATATTGCTGCAGCACAATTGTTGTCCGTATTCATCGCTGTCTTAAAGAGAACTAATGTTCGGCCAAAAGTTCGTATGGTGTATGGCCAAAGCTGCGAACAAGATTGCGGATGTTCGCGGAAATGTTCGTTTCGTGTATTTGGCGCTTAACCAAACGAAATTTTTTGATAACATTTTATATCGATAGCAAATTTAAAACACTTCGATAACAAAGCGATAATTCGTCCATTCTACCTTATCGATAACCCACCTATAACAAACTTTCCCTTTCTTTCTTGCCTTTCCTTTCAACTACCTTACGCTTATATTCTGGTTTCATTCTTCCCATGAGATATGATATTTACATATCAGCGAAAAAAAGCTCGATGAAAACTTATAAGTGAAGAGCAAGCCCCTTGTTGTTCGAAATCTGTCAATGAAAAAGTACGCGGGCTAGGAAGAGTAAACTGCCCTAGAACTGGCAACTCTAAAAACTAAGACCTAAAAATCTTCGATTTTGTATATAATCCAATATTCGATTTGTCGTCAAAAATATCGTTAGCCCGCTATTTCCGCTAATGTAAGCACACTCTTCTCTATTAGTCAATAAATTATGTAAAAGAAACCATACAAATTCTTCGACACATCGACCATCTGACAGTGTAAATCAATGAGCAGTCAGTAGTATCTGCACTTAGCCATAGTGGCGATTTCAATATAGATACGCGTTGCTGAATAAAATAATTCATCAAAATCATGTCAGCAGTAGAGCTATGAAATGTGAAGAACACAAGCAGAGTTGGACACAAGTTATTCTAATAAAAGGTAAATAATTTTGGTTATTATATTTCTAAAAGTATATAAAAATCTTCTCCGATCGTAGTAGAATTCAGAGACAGTTATATATGATAGACAGCCCCTTAAAATATGCATGACGAATTGTCAGAATAAGAGAAAACGTCAACGGTATGAGAACACCTGAAATTTCATTTCATCAAGTTAAATAATAAGTTATCTATCAAAACTCTATTCAGCGATAATTTACTCGTGAGTGAATTAGCTTTGAATAAGTTTCTTAAAAAATATTTTCATCAGAATAATTACAAATTTGTTCGAATAATGCCCAAATCTGAACAGTAGTCATTTGCGGGAAGTAAATGTTTACAGCAGGAATCTGGCCAGGAATATGCCTTAAAATGCATACGGCGGAAAAAATTCACGTAACTATGTCACTCTTTTGGTGCAGAGAATAAATACTGTTTGCATAAAAATATTTATTAAATTCTTACCGCAAGCACATAGCATATGTACATATGTATGTACATACATAAATATACATATGTGCATTTACACGAAGTCATATTGCATAACATGAACTCACATTGCCACCAGCAATTGTTCCTATAAATGGTAATTCTATTGCAAATTCTTTTACACTAAAGCATTGAGCGGCGCAAGCGATGTTCGCATCTTTCGTATTTTTATTGAACAGAGAAATCTTGCCATGGATTTTATTCAGGTTACTGATCATTGAGCTAAACACACTTTAATCCTCATATATTCATTTTTAAGTACATAATAAGACGCCGTAAAGCCTTGTTATTTGAATTGTGGTTCAGAGGGAAATTACAGCGCAATTCCATTGAGCTGCTGACTTACTACCTCATGTTTAGTTGAAAACCCGGAAAATTTTCGTTAGCTGACGTCTGTTGCGAGGTATTAAGGAATTTCTGAAACTTAAGAAGTTATTCCGGAAATTTCGCTTGGTGGACCATGACCATAATCTTAAGCGTAGCCATAAAAATAGCAAAAGCCATAATCATAGCCATAGCATAATCATAACCATAACCATAATCATAACCATAACTGCGACCGTAACCATAACTATTATCATAACCATAACCATAACCATAACCAGAACCACAACCATAACCATAATCATAACTATAACTATAGCCATAACCATAATCATTACTGCAGTAATAACCATAATTATAACCTCAGTCAAAAACGTAACCATAGCCATAACCATAAGCATAAATGGAACCGTAACCATAACCCTAATCACTACCATATCATAACCGTAACCGTAATCATAACATAATCAAACCCAAAACTTTAACCACAAATATAATGAATCGATGTTGACGGTCCTTTGCCAGATGCAGATCCGGTACGTTCCGGTAACAAGCACCATTAAGATACTAGACCATCGCGGGAACGATATGTATGATCGACGATGCGATATGATAGGTATGACTACATGAAACCTTCTGGGCCATATCGCCCACCCACTCCTAGATCCAAGAGGAACTTGGGCTCGCCAGAGCCTCGGCTGTTAAAGAAGTAGGATTCTCAACAGGTAGGTGAGGCTGACAATTGGGTTGTAGAAGCTATATATTGCGCTGGCAACCCCTTGAAAGGGTTGCTCTACACAAGCCCTTGAATCAATTTGGTATTTTAGTCGCCTCTTACGACAGGCATACTTGTCGCGAGTATATTCTAAGCCCCCTAACCCGCTGGGGGCTCATAACTGGGGTCCTATCTGACGTGCGCAGAAAAGGACCAAAAAGCGCTGGTCAACGGGTTTATCGTGCAAAACGCAGCTCCTAAGTCTAAAATATACCCCATATAAAGGATTTATCTGGTTCAAGTATACGCATTCTTCAAATACTTAAAAAGGGTATTAATTGTGCTCGCATGTGGCTAACATTTATTGTTCTAAGTTTGTTCACATCATCGTTGCCCGGCGGTCACAAATTGTGTGCGTATTAACATTTTCATTTATTTAAACGATATTTTGGCACCATTTGTGCGCTTTCAGCAACTAGCAGTACCACACCCCAAGTTTGCTGCTATGCCATGCTCCGCAACTTACGCCTTCCATAACAACACCCAAATGAATTTTAGCTTTTTATTTTATTAATACTTGATGCATATGTATAATATCAACAGTTTGTTGCATGCCTTCAGGCGTTTAGATTTGTTGCGCACCAGCCACAGCAACAACACAAACAATATATGAATACGCTGTGGCGGTCGATCATCTTCTCTGGCTAGCCTAGTGTGGCGTATCCTGATGCGCATGTGTGAATGTAACTTCTAAATAAAATATTGCTTGCAACCAGACGGCTAGTCTTTTTGTGTCCGCAGAACGAAAAAGCATTGGGTTATTGCATTTATAAATGTATTTACATATGTTAGTTGGTGATTTCATTGTTGTTTTTTTTTACCACATTAACATGTAATATTAATTTCAGCGATGATATCGATGTCGCCTGCAAGCACGTGCTGTGAATTTTATTTGGATATTTTAATTATGATGATCACTATGAGGTACCTCCGATGACAGTCGTAGCACCCAAAATGAGGTGAGAACAATCAACAAGGTAGTATAATATTACAATATTACAAATGCGATGTATGGTACTAAATACATACATACATACATGCATGTCTAACAGTACCAGATCTAAAAAGTAAAAGCACTCTTCCCTTCTCACAAAAAAAGTAAAGATAGTGACATCCACATTAGCAGAACCAACTGGAGGATCATCACCAAGCTGACATGGCTTCAGGCACGGAATATGCACTCCAGGTGCAATCGAAGACGTCTTTACAAGCGTTGAAATAGCACAGCGAGATAATTGCAAATGGAAGCAAGTTATCCTCTTTGCAACCTTAGACATAAGAAAAGCGTTCAACAGCGCGAGATGCGCAGATATGCTGGCCGCCTTAGAGCAGAGATTCCAAATACCAACAACCTCAGAGCGACCGTGGAATAAGAAGATCCATGCGGATCTAGAAAGGGATCAATTCTCGACCCTGACCGGCAGTTACGATAAAATTGGCGAATACGCGATGGAATTGACGCAGTTATATCAGCTCGCAAGCACGTATAAATCTAAACATGGTCGTGATAGACACAATGGATGGCTAGACCAAGATGGACTCCAGTAGGCAGCAGAAAGAGCAGATTTGGTACTCCTAACAAAAAGGAGTATACCGTTAGAAGCTCGCTTTTAAACCTTCTTTGCAAATACCACAGTCCTGATCTACTTATTAGCGATGGAAAGAAGATGGTTATGGGAAGCAAGAAAGCAGACGGGCACAAAAGTCGATAGCAAGAGAGCAGGGAAAAAGCTTTAGGCTTTGGCAAGGACAATTGGAAAATAATCACAGATTCTCAAACAACGAGCATCAGAGGCCTTTGTCAGATAATGACTACGTTACCCAAATGCTCTCCGGACACGGTTACTTCAAAAAATACATGCACAGATAAAAAAGTCCGAACACCCTAAGTATGTTTACGGCGATGCAGACTAGGACGATATTGAACTTAGTTCTCTTGAAATGCTAGCTATAAAGCCTAAACAACAAATGCTGGAGGAAAGAGTCGGCCAAATCACATTCATAATTTAACTGCAAAAGCGGGACTATATAAATAGAAAGAAGGCTCTAAAGCGAGAAATATGGAACATCATCCCGAAGAAATACAAAAGTGGTCTCAAGTTGGGCACAGGTTCCAAAAGGGGTAGTCCTTAGTCCATGGACAGTTTTGACGGCAGCAATTATGGTGAACTTGCCATTTTCTATCGAAACCGGCAAAAAAAAGAATAAGAATAATCTTATATAGTTGGTCTTCGAACTAGAACTGGGAAAGTGAGTTTTTGGAAAGTGAGTCTTGAGTATCTGGCGCAACCTCTTGGTCTTGCTTAAGCCGACTATTAATCTATGAAAAAGGGAAAAATAAAAGGATTGTTGTTTTCCATATTTTTTTCTAGCGCAGTTTTTAATTAAACTAGTTTTATGTTTCATCTTTGCATTTAATGTTCTACACTTGGCATTAATTTCTGATTGATGCAATAATATCGCATAAATTTTCACACATAGTTGACTTAGCAGTCGTTAATTAATCTAAAGTCAAATCTACATACATATGCAACAGTAGCAGTGTCAGATCAAACATTCGGCATTGCGTGGGCACCACGCGCCACTTTATAAATCAATGAACAAAAGACTTAGGCAACGAACGCGTTTTACGCCCATACTAAAACTTCTCAATTAATGAGCGGTTTTTCGTTTCTTCTCTTTACAAAAGGAAATTTTTTGATTTTTAATGAGATTTTGATGACTCAGAAGGGCTTGCTATAAAATTTTCTTCATTTTACCTCATCGCTTACATACAATCACTCAGCCGTAAGCTTGCCTATTACTACAAATAAAATCAATGTGCGTGCAGCAAAAGTAAATGAGAAAACGAAAAAAAAACAAAACGAACTAAAGCCTAAAATCATAACACATTAGCGCGAGTTATCATGGCGCGTGTCGTATTACAATAGCGTCTGCCAACTATCGGTTTTCAGCTTTTTACTTAGATCACAATTCTTCAGCTACTTGAGCACACGTCACGCGTGCGTATAAGCGTCTATCTAATTTAAAATTTACTAAATTTCAATGAATTTTCTATTTGTATCGCAGGCAGGAATAGCTGATTATTGGTTTGGAGCTATCTTCAGTTTTTCTTTGCTTGTATGAGTCGTGCGGGAGAGCGGAAGTACTTCGTCTAGTCACGTGTGAAACAATGCTAACTAAGCGACATTTTTGGTTACTATTATTTTTTGCTGATTTTATTTGTCAGTTCTGAGTTGCGGGTGTTTGATGTTGTTGTTGAATGCGTGACAAGCATTGTATGTGCAAGCAACTTGCGCTTTGCTCTTCACCGCCAATATATTAAATAAGCAATTAATTGAGAATAAAATTGCGGTATAGATCACGAATTTTCATATAATTAATTTTCAATGCGTAGCAATTTACAGTTGTTTAAAATAACAAAATAAATATTTTGTTTTATTGAGCGTGAGTCCAAAGCTTTGAACGTAATGATTATTTATTATTAATATTAACCTTTACAGACGGTCCACTCCAAACTAAGAAAACTTCAAGTTTCGGTGAATTCAAAACCATTTCGATATGATCCGGAAGTTGCTCTTAACTGACCTTTAAACTGACGTTGAAAACAATTCCGAAGCTGTCATAAAAATTATTCTAAATAAGCCGGAGTCTGTTCCGTGATTATCCCTTAACGCTTCCAAAATGTCTCAAGATCAACCCGAAATAATGCAGAGATAGTTTTGAAATTATTTTGATTACTAAAGCCCCGAAATTATCCCAAAACAGTTCTGAAACTATTCCGAAATTGTTCCAAGGTAGTCCCTGAAATTATCCCTAAATCAATCCCGAAAAAGTAGTATAAGGTTACCCTTAGCAGCTTCGAGAAAGTGCCGCAGCATATCCGAAAACTTCCGGAAGCTATCTCGAAATGAGCCGCTGATATCCTCGAAACTATGTCGAAATGATCACGAAATGACCTCGGAACAGTCCCAAAACATTCCAGAGATAGTTCATAATGATTACGACCTAGTCCCGAAATGATTCGGCAAACAGTCCACAAATAGTAGTAGAAGTGGCTCCGATACGGCTTCGAAAATATCCCGAAAGCTTATAGAAAACAATACCAAAAGGGTGCCATAATGGGATGACTCCGAATTATTCCGGAAGTACCCGTAAAACAATACCAAAAGAATTTTGAGTCCAATTATCCTGAACGCAATTCAGAAGTAGAACACATTTGAATTTGAAACCCGTCCCGAAATGATTCGGAAACGATCCCAAATCATTTCGAAATTAATCGAAAAAATACCTTTCGAAAAGCTTGCAAAAAAATCTCTAAATGGTTGAACAATAGATCCGAGATGGCTTTATACCATGATATATTCATTAATCTAGGTGAAACCACAAGCTTCGGGCCAGCGAAACATGAACAAACTTGCAGATTGATTTCAATATACGTGTTGCTTTCGGTTAAGGTGGAAGTTTCGGGTTCACTTTTAATATCAGTTTCGGTTTTGATTTCGATTACGCTTTCACTCGTGGCTTCGACTACAGTTTCCATTTTAGTTGCGATCTTAGTTCTAGGGTTCCATTTGGAATTTTATTTTTATTTGAATTGAAGTCTCGATTGAAGGCTTGGGTTCTGGTTCGGGTTTGGTTTCGGTTATATTTTAAATTCGTTTTATCTTTGAGGTTGTAGTTTCAGTTTAGGCTTTGGTTTTGGTTTTTGTTTCGGCAATTTCTCAGTTTTAGGGGTCAGTTCCGTTTCCTATTTCCATTTAATTTCAATGTGTAGTTTAGGCTAGGCTCTAATTACGGTTTCAGTTTCAAATACAATTCCGGTTTAGGTTTTGTATATGAATCGGATGTGCTTTCAATTTCGAATTGGGTCACGCTTCCGGTTTCGGTTTCCGTTTCGAATGTGGTTTATATTTCTTTTATTTCAATTCTGATATAGGTTTTGGTTACGGTTGGTGCTTGCTTCGATTGCGGTTCCATATCTTTGGCTGTTTCGATAACCGTTTATATTTTACGGTGCAATTGCTTGAGAGGTGGAGTCCAGTTCTCTTTTTGCACTTGCTAGGAGCGAGTGGGGGCGGAACTTTGGGCCTACATGACCGACCTCTTGTCACAGACTGACCCTTGAGGTAACAGTCAGCGCTAGTTTTAGTGCTAAAATGTGGAAGAGACAACTCAATACTGGCACATTTTCGTGGATAAGGATTCATGCCGGCCAGTACCTTGTATGCTTAACCTTCCCTCTGCGGGAATTAGACCATAACCTTAGTCCACTTAAAGTAGGGCTACCAAGGGCCATGCATATAATTGGGTTGCTATTTTAATACATATACTTATCAAATCGGCTTCGAGCGTTCCCCCTTTCTTTCTACAACTTCAACTCTACGCCAACCCCCCCTCTTCTAAATCACTCATCATTATATTTTACCCATTGTATGGGTTTATACCCAAAATTTAATTCAAATTAATCGTTGCATACTTTGAGTTATAAGGAGATAATACATTAATATATTGCTGGGGCGGTGGCACCGCCCACTTTCGAAGCTCATTGAGATAAGAAATGTTTTAATAACCCATATTTGTCTAAATTTCAGGTGCTCATAAAATTTTAGCACAATTGGCTGAGTTCATATACAGCAGCGAGCAGAAAAATAGCAGTGGCAATTTTTATCAAATTACGTGAATTAAATTTTTCTTGTATTACTCTGTTTCTAGAAAAAACATCTATGAATTTTGAACCAAAGCTATGCAACCCATCTCAAAGCATTTTCGAAAAAAGTTCGAGAAAAATTTGCAAAAGTTTCGAAATTTTTATTTGGAATTCTCTGAATTTTTCGACGAATTCCTGGTAGCCCAATCAATTTTAGTCTAACAAAGTACCAATTATAGGACTCTCCAAGCTCGTATTAATTTACTACCGAAGGGTGTTTTACATTTTCCTCCATATAAAGTTTAAAAAATTGAGACACCTTTCAAAAAAAACAATTGTTTAAATGAATGCGAATTTTCAGAGACCTATAACTAGTACTTTGTTCGACTAAAACAAGAATTGGACTACAAAATCAAAATTTTCGAGATTTTTTTTCGAATTTGCAACTTTTGGAAGAAATTTTTAAATGGGTTTATCTTTAAAACTCTATAGAAAACCATTCAGACATATCTAAAATAAAAAAGACTTACATTGAAAACAGTTTAAAAAATATTCCATATCTATTTCTATGGTCGCCACTGTACTTTTGTAGACATATATACAGATATTTATACATAGGAGCTTTCCAAACCCACAACCATATTTCAAAATAAAATCCCAAGGAGTTAATATAAACTCGAGCAAATTATTGAAATCAAAATGCACTTCAATTCATTACTTCAATTATTTTACCTCCTCTTTTTTGCCCGGCAGCAAAACCAAATAATGCCATTAACAATTTTTATGTTGATTTGAAACAAATTTCTGAAATCATATTCGCAACAACAGATTGTCGACCATCCGGACACACTCAACAATGCAACAACGCCAACATCACAATACACCTTCGCACACACACACCCACACACCAAATGACTCCTGCTGATGAAGGCGCACGGCAAAAACTCAAAGCTCAATTGACTGACTTATTTGACAGGCTGCACTTAATTTAGCGCCACAATTTGATTATTTTATACTCAGTTGAGCAGAGCTCACAGAGTATATTAAGTTTGATTGGATAACGGTTGGTTGTACATATATAAAGGAATCGAGATAGATATAGGCTTCCATATATCAAAATAATCAGGATCGAAAAAAATTTGATTGAGCCATGTCCGTCCGTCCGTCCGTCCGTCCGTTAACACGATAACTTGAGTAAATTTTAAGGTATCTTGATGAAATTTGGTATGTAGATTTCCTGAGCACTCATCTCAGATCGCTATTTAAAATGAACGATATCGTACTATAACCACGCCCACTTTTTCGATATCGAAAATTTCGAAAAACCGAAAAAGTGCGATAATTCATTACAAAAGACCGATAAAGCGACGAAACTTGGCAGATGAGTTGAATTTATGACGCAGAATAGAAAATTAGCAAAATTTTGGACAATGGGCGTGGCACCGCCCACTTTTAAAAGAAGGTAATTTAAAATTTTGCAAGCTGTAATTTGGCAGTCGTTGAAGATATCATAATGAAATTTGGCAGGAACATTACTCTTATTACTATATGTACGCTTAATAAAAATTAGCCAAATCGGAGAAGGACCACGCCCACTTTTAAAAAAAACTTTTTAAAAGTAAAATTTTAACAAAAATTTAATATCTTTACAGTATATAAGTAAATTATGTCAAGATTCAACTCAGTAATGATATGGCGCAACAAAATACAAAAATAAAAGAAAATTTAAAAAATGGGCGTGGCTCCGCCCTTTTCATTTAATTTGTCTAGAATACTTTTTAACGCCATAAGTCGAACAAAAATTAACCAATCCTTTTGAAATTTGTGGGCATAGATTTTATGGCGTTAACTGTTTTCTGTGAAAATGGGCAAAATCGGTTGATGCCACGCCCAGTTTTTATACACAATCGTCCGTCTGTCCTTCCGCATGGCCGTTAACACGATAACTTGAGCAAAAATCGATATATCTTTACTAAACTCAGTTCACGTACTTATCTGAACTCACTTTATCTTGGTATGACAAATGAACGAAATCCGACTATAACCGCGCCCACTTTTTCCATATCGAAAATTACGAAAATGAAAAAAATGCCATAATTCTATACCAAATACGAAAAAAGGGATGAAATATGGTAAGGTAATTGGATTGTTTTATTGACGCGAAATATAACTTTAGAAAAACTTTATAAATGGTTGTGACACCTACCATATTAAGTAGAGAAAATGAAAAGTTCTGCAGGGCGAAATAAAATACCCTTAAAATCTTGGCAGGTATTACATATATAAATAAATTAGCGGTATCCAACAGATGATGTTCTGGGTCACCTGGTCCACATTTGGTCGATATCTGGAAAACGCCTTCACATATACAACTACCACCACCCTTTTAAAACTCTCATTAATACTTTAATTTGATACCCATATCGTACAAACTCATTCTAGAGTCACCCCTGGTCCACCTTTATGGCGATATTTCGAAAAGGCGAACACCTATAGAACGAAGCCCACTCCTTTTAAAATACTCATTAACTCCTTTCGTTTGATACCCATATTGCACAAACGAATTCTAGGGTCACGCCTGGTCCACCTTTATGGCGATATCTCGAACGGCGTCCACCTATAGAACTAAGGCCCACGCCCTTTAAAATAATCATTAATACCTTCATTTGATACCCATATCATACAAACAAATTCTAAAATCCCCTGGTCCACCTTTATGGCTATATCCCTAAATGGCGTCCACCTATGACTATGGCCCACTCCCTCATAAATACTCTTTAATGCCTTTCATTTGATACACATGTCATACAAACACATTCCAGGGTTTCCCTCGGTTCATTTTCTACATGGTTATTTTCCTTATGTTGTCACCATAGCTCTCAACTGAGTATGTAATGTTCGGTTACACCCGACTTACCTTCCTTACTTGTTCAATATCGAATTGCGAAAATTGATTTTGCGTGTAAGTGGAAAATATATAAATATTCAGAACATTCATATTGTGTTTTACTTTATATTTTGAACAAACCAAACTTTGACCGCACGCTAAGTTTTCATTGCTTTGATGGCGTTTCTCTGGATGGTGCACCCTACGGCTCCAGCGTTTTTGTGCGTTCGCTAACAAATTTATTTTCCCAACTGCGCTTGACCGCCAAAGTTAGGCTATGATCGAGCGACCGCCTGCGTTCCGCGCGTTTTAAGTATAGTGTGCGACGGTGGTGGTGAGTTTGGCGCTGTGGTATACATAAAATTGACGCTGTTATTTTACCACTTAATTTTTGAATATTCGATTACAAAGGAGTGCATTTAGCGATATTTTTGATATGAATAATGTGATTGTTGTGGTTTTTGTTGTTTTTGTTACTCATATGCAAACTTTTAAACTAAAAAGTAGGTATGTATATATGTATGTATGTAGATACTGTCGATGGTCATTTGTTTGCAACCAATAAAGTCGCACGCCATCCGTTTTGAAATTTGGATGTGGTACTCATGTTCATGATTATTGTGGGGGTGCATACATATTACCTGCACTGATAAAGTCATTCGATATTTTAAGTTGGTATTTGGCCAAGTATTCCGAAAACAACATATTCTAGAAGTAATTATCAAACATTTGAAAATAAAAGACTTAAGCGACGAACCTTCACTAGCAATTATGACTAAGGACCAAATTTTAAAATGGCGCGGTGATAGCAAATAATCTAGGAAGGTCTACTGGATACCACGCCATCAAAGAACAGTTACTTCTTTATCATTTTTAATCGTTTTATTTTAGCGCTATATTTTCACCTAGAGAATTGATATTAGTATATGGAAGGTGTAGAATCAGGGTCTAATCAATTTTGGAAAAGTGGGAGAATAGCGAGGTCTAGTCAACTTTGATATGGGAGCAGTGTCATCTACTCATCACACCCCCCTCCCTGTCATAAACAAACTTCAATTACAATATCGACCCATTCGCGAGCCAGTTTAACTACCCGTCCCAGATTAGTCTTTCTCTTCCAGACCTATGCTCCTAATTGAGCTCTCTAAACAAGATAAGCCATCGGTAAGTATGAATAGATCTTATATCTTCGCGTAAAAACTGTTACATTTTGCCAGAGCTAGCAGTCAGTCCACAGGACTTAGCCCCACCTAATCACTGTTTCATATAGCATGAAAAACATAGCGCAGGGTGTCCATTTATTCATCCCCACCAGGATAGCCAGGTCATCTGCGTAGGCAACAACACTACAACGATGTCTTCTAGCATCACCAGAAACTTGTCTACTACTGCAACCCAAATTAAATGAGATAGAAATATTTGGGCTGTAGCGACCCGCCCCTGTTCGTTTTACAATAGAACGTAGAGCCGTTTCCGTTGGCCTTCATTACAATAGGCACGTTGTTATGCGATAGTAGCCCTAGAAAAATCCAACGATTTTAGGAGAACAACGAGGAACCGATAAGTCTGAAATCTACTACACTGACGAACTAGCTTACCGTAGTTACTGAGTGTGGATTCCCGTATATCCAAGAACACTATACGAGCAATTATTTCCAGCTACAGCTTATACTCCTTCTGTAAAAATGTTCTATCAATGTATCTACAATTAATTCAACTGGACTTCCTTTTTGCCATTTCATACCGCAGAGCTTCTATTTCCAAACCCAGTCCCTTTTGTACTTGGCAAAAACTGCGGCATCAACATCAAAGTGACCATCTCTGTGTTCATTTCATTTGTGTCTATTACAAATTTTAATAGATTAGTTTCACATGCTCATAGCCTTAAAGGAGCATAGCAAACAGTGGGGGCGTTCACTATGCTACAGTAAGTTAGAAGGACCGGACTATGACCACAACATTGACCGGCAGCGTAAGCAGCTGCGACAGCATGAACTTCAATTTCCATATTGCACACTCTAAATGAAAGGGAAAATAAATGCTCTATGCTTACATAGTTTCGTACGGGACCTAAGTGTAGAAGAGTGCACTGAGTGCCAACATAATGCCGCAACATAGGCATGCGGTACAAGATCAAATCGGATGCGCAGCCGCAGAAGTTATGAAAAATTATAATAATGTCTAATCGATTGATTTTACAAATCAAAAGCGGCCACAGAGCACAATGTAAATATTTATGTGTGCGTGTGTGTGTATGTACTGGACACTGATACGATGGGAGATACCCTTGCGGTTGCAATACGATCCGATCACCGATCCGGCAGATGATAGTGAGTGGTGGCTATTGGCTGCTGAATGTTATGATGTTGTTGGACGCCAGCGATAGTTGTGTGGTGACGATGATGTTGGCAGTGGCGCGCGCGCGTGCACACGCAGCCGCGGGCAGTTGTTGGCTTTTTATTCTTTTATTTTGGATCTTATAGATAGTCTTACATTTTTATTTAAAGCAGCTTAACGGCATTGCTTCATTTTTATGCATTTTACTCGAACATACTTAATGGTATTCACTGTTGCACAGTGGAGTAGAATGGATAAAATGTGGATGGAAAATAGCAGTCCATTTTTCTGGAAGATGAAGGGACTATTTTATTTCTCATCTGACAGTATAGCACCTATAGCCTTTCAGTCGTCCTTACCTCGGGCAAGTATAGTACAGGTCGCAAGGTGGTACTGACTAAAGTGTATTTTAAATTTATAGACCCGATAATGCAGTCCTCTTCGAAATGGCTTAGCTATATAGTCCTGCCCGTCGCCTTATTCTTCCACGTCCTCTCCCACCATATTCCTACAACTCTTGGTATCTCTTTATCTTTCTCTTCCTCTCTCTTCTCTCATATCTCTTCACCTTCTCTCATATTTCTTCCTCTCCATACCGCACTACAACGCCTTAATATTGTGACGAATATTATCATCACTAAGCTGTTAGTAAATAATCACGCAACAACAAAAACATGAACCAGCCACTCTTATGTACGTGTACACATTAAAGCTAACAACACATTATGTTGAAGGCGACGAAGAGCTATCTCACAGACACACAGATGTAGTCATCAGCCGAGGTAGCTACTCACACATACACACGATATGGCTATAAAGCTACAAATATACATGTACTTATATAACGGGTAACTAACCAAGCATGAGCTACAACTGTTCGGGAACACTTTAGAGAAATGGGTTAACGAGGAAACCGAGATTATAAAAAGCAGGCAAGCTGAGTAATAACGAATCAGTTGATTTAAACACGCTATTGGTTGTGAAGTATAATTGTGTGGTACTACTCCCAAAGTAATCTAAATAAAGATCAGTTTGCAATACTAAATATTGGAGTGATTTATTCACAGTTTAGCGATTTGAACGTTAGCAGAAGGTTTCAAATAAGAAATAGTGGCGAGATATAATGACTTCGATTTTTCCAAAAAGAAGGGCATACACTGCTCATACTAATCCACTGATAACTTAACAACGTAAGACGTCTACTGAGGACTAGCTGTGAAGCCTTTTTTGTTGTCAATAAAATAGCTGTAATATCAAACCGGCCAGCTTTT
>JARSSU010032373.1:0-19089 GCA_029619165.1 Eurosta solidaginis
TTAAAAAATCGCTTAGGTATGTACATCTGTTCACTAAATATTTCATATCTTATACAGCTGATTATTTGCATATTACGAATGGGATAAAATTATTGTTCAGCCCCATTCATGAAAGGTATGAAGTCCCGTCCTTACTGTTTTATTTATTTATTTATTTATTTCAATTAGTCAATGGACTTAAATCCTTACAGACTATGATACAAACTAAAAATAAGAGATAGTTATTTGAAAAATAATACATTGTATTTAGAAAGTAGATTTTTAAATATTTAACAGTTTCGCTTTTGGAGCAGAAAGTCTAGAGTTACAACAGCACTTATATAGTTAAACTCACGGAGAGCACGAGCAATGGGAGCATTACTGGAATAGTTGGTTTTAACATTGTCACAATAGAATGGATAAAAACTGCGAAGACACCTCCGAGGAATATTAAATCGAATCCTATCCAATAAATATGGACAGTCAACGGACCCATTAATAATATCATACGTAAATGGCAAGCAGAGTACTGATCTGCGATTTTCTAAAGACTTAAGGCTTAAAAAGCAGAAGTCGCGCAGAGTATGCGGGTGTAGATCAGAGTTTCAAGGGACGGAGGGCATATTTGAGAACCATTTTTTGTATTCTTTCAATTCTGGCAATAGCAGTTTGACTACTTGGTCTCCAAATAAATATGCCATATTCCAGATGAGACCTAACAAAAGATGTGTAAAGTAGCTTAAACGTGTAGGGATCAGAGAATTTGGCAGCATTGCGCCTCACAAAGCCAAGCATAGAATATGATTTAGAGCTTATGAAATTTATGTGCTTACTAAAAGAAAAACTTATTGTCAAAGACAACACCAAGGTCCTTATCTCATTAACATATTGAAGCTCACAATTATAAATACTATAATTTGTAGTTAGAAGATTAATTGACTTCGAGTAGGTCATTTGAAAGCATTTGGACGGATTCAAAGAGATACGAGAGTTCAGGCACCATTGGTGCAACTTATTAATGTCATTCTGCAACATTAAGGCATCATCTGGCGTCTTAATGGCAGAAAATAGCTTTAAGTCATCGGCGTATAGCAAACACTTCGCGAATGAAAAGCAACTGCTTACGTCATTAATAAATAAGATAAATAAAAGTGGACCTAATATACTCCGTTGGGGAACCCCAGAAGTGGCTACAAATGGACTAGATGAATGTACATCTATGGAAACAACACACTGTCTGTTACTTAAATAAGACTCTATCCATACAAGAAACGAAGAGTGGTTAGGGGATCAGAATATACCCGCGGTAGGTATGCCTGTCGTAAGAGGCGACTAAAATACCAGATTCAAAGGGCTGTGTAGCGCAACCTTTTAGGTTGCCAGCGCAATATATAGCTTCTCCAAACCCAATTGTCAACCTCACCTATCCGCGGCGAATCCTGTTTCACTAACAGAGGAGGCTCTGGCGACCCCAAGCTCCTCATGGAACTTGGGGGTAGGGAGGGAGGGAATGGCCTGAAGGTTTAATGTGGCCACATAAATCGTTCCCGAGATGGTCGGGCTAGCACCTTAATGGTGCTATGGTACCGGAGCGTACCGGATTTGTATCCGGCAAAGGACCATCACATCGACAACACTCCCCAAAGCCTTCGGGGAGCAACCTTATCGCTACAACAACAACAACAACAACAGTGGAAATCAAGGCAACCAAATTTTTTAATTAAAACACTATGATGGATTTTGTCAAAAGCTTTTGAAAATTCAGTATAAATGCAATCAATCTGAAAACCTGCAGAAAAAGATTCAACATTATATTCGCTAAAAACAGCAAGATTAGAAACTGTTGATCTACCAGCGACAAAGCCATGCTGGAAGGGAGATATCAAAGACTTAACCGCAAAACTCAACTTGGCACTAACAGCATGCTCAAAAATTTTGGAAATGGTAGAAAGCTTTGAAATAGGTCTGTAATTACGCACATCATTTTTGTTACCACTTTTAAAGACGTGGGTAATAGAGGTGAGCTTCCACTCGTCAGTAAACGTACCGGACGATAGAGATTTACTAAAAATTATTCTTAAAAGAAAAACTTGAGTCGGCAGTTTTTAACAGGACTGAAGAAAACCCATCAACGTCTATTTGAGACGAGAATAGCATTACGAATACCATCAGAAGAGAGACAGAGGGCACCAAAGTTTAGAGCAGTGTTAAGATTCTTAGAGGCATCAAACGATAGAAAAATATCGTCGGCAGAAAAGTTTGACTTAAAAAACTCCGCAAATATGTTGGCTGTATCACATGGTGTTCGCGCTGAGTGGCCATCAAGGAAGACTCCAGACGGTATACTGGAGCAACCTTTTTTGGACTTGATATAGCTCCAAAATGTTTTCGGATTCAATTTAATATTAGACTCGATTGTATGAATATAGTTGGTATACAGAAGCTTATCCAAATTATTAAATTTCTTCAAATATTGCTTGTATTTAGTGAAGAACAAATGGTTCTTCGTATGTTTAAACTTACGCAGATATTTATTTCTGAAATTCTTCAATTCTTTCAACTTTTTCGTATACCACGGAAGTTTGTAAGGCCTCATTCTTCTCATAGGAATTTTATGCAGGCATTGATTTAATAGAATAGATTTGAAAGTTAGGAAACTATTAGAAGTATCCAGTCCCTCAAGTACCACTTCCCAGTCTATTTCAGATAAAAAACCATTAAAACTGGGAAAATCAAACGAATTAAAGTTAAAAGTAAATCTGCTTTCAGAAGTATCCTGTGCATAACTATAAAAACTAAAATTAATAACCAAGTGTTTTTGTTTTATCGCCCTATTTATAAATGATTCAAGGTTCGATTCGAGCTCAAGGCCAGAACAAGGATAGAACAAAAACAATTGTTAATAGGCCATGAGCACGTGGGAATGTCAAACAAAGTAATTGACAATAAACAATAGCATTATCAGTGATTTGCACCAGATGGCGCAACACTGAATAAATATAGTTGGTAAAAGGAATAGAAGTAGCAAATTTGCCAGTCAAACAAACCACCGCTGTATAGCTAAATAGTTAGCGCAGTGTGTCTAAATCGTACTGATGATGAAGGCTTAGCACCCTTCGAAATGGATCTATCTGCGAAGCTATGGCAGGTTGTCTGAAAAATTTTCTACTTACTATTCCAAAAACAAAATACAATTTTTCAAATTAGAAAAATTAAAAAATAACAATAATTATCATTAGAAAAAAATTATTGTTCTGGCCTTGACCTCGAACCGAACCTTGAATCATTAATAACCAAGGGTAGGTGATACCTGTCCTTATGAGTGATTGGATTTGTACATTCACTGATTTCACAATTTATATTGTCACTAATAAATATGAGATCGAGTAACCTATTTATAGTATTGTAACCAATTTACTGTAAATCCTCTTATTTGCAACCTTCTGCTAAGTTCGAATCACTAACTGTTGAATAAATAACTCCAATATTTAGTAATGCAAATGGCCTTTATTAAAGTACTTCACAATAAATAACTCTTCTGGAAGAGAAGCTCGGCCTTAGATCTCTTCGGAGGTTATCGCGCCTTACATTTATAATAAATAACTCTACTATTGCTCGACAGATAGCGTGCTTAATTCAAACTGACTCTCGCGCCTCTACTATTGGTGCTTTTATACTCTGTGATTTCCTCGTTGCATCTTCTAGGCGCTTCCAGAATTTACTTAGTTACTGCCATATAATTATAACTACAGATGCAGGTGTATAGCTTCTCATATGCGCGTTTATTTGTGAGCGACACCTCCACAATTACAATTGCATACTTTTGGGAGCATCTCAGATAAGATATCTGCATGTGTTTGTGCGTTGCTCTCCGCTTCTTAGTGTTGCTAATATTCGTAACAGTATGACCACATTTGTTGATTTGCAATAAATTAAGACTAAGTAAATTATCAACGAAATATATGAAATATATAATAATACAAAATACATTTTGTGATTAGAAAATAAAATAAAATCTTCCCAAATTAAAGTGATCTATTTTCACTCTTACTTATAAGATATCCGCATTGCGTACGAATTCCATTTGCATGTAAACACAATTTGTTATCATGTACAATTCTTTAAGATTTTCCTTTACTAAGTACTTTTGAAACTTCGTGTAATTTGCATGCTTTTATCACAAAATCACACCCAAAACATTTTCATTGCTAATCTTGTAATTTCCTTAAGACATTTTGCATTGTCTGTCAAGTTTCATAGGTATTGTTGTTGCACATTCACTTTTCATATGTACTACAATCTCGCTTTCTATTTGGTGCTACTAGCACATGTAGTTTGTTGTAGCATTATTATTGCAATATTACACGTAGCTGAGCAAGTACACAAATCAACTGCAGTTGGCAGCAATGCTGACAGAAATTACTCGCATGTATTCATAAGACAACAAAAACAAACAACAAACGAGAGACAACTGAAGCATATGAGCATATTGACCAACGTAGTAGACAAGTCACTGAATGTCAAAGTGTTATTACCACTTGTGGTATTTTACTAGCCAAAGAAGCTTACTATTATTCTCAACTATAAATTACTTGTGTAGAAGATATGTATGTATAGTATAAGTAAGAGTACCCTGCAGGAAAATCGACGAGTTGATGTCTACATAACCACTTCTAGTCACTACACTGCGGCATAAAGTGGGAAGAATGTACGAGGTAGAGTTGATATGAGCGAAATCAGACAGCAAGGAAAGCAAAGGAAAGGAAAAGGGAGGAAAGGAATGGAGAGGAAAGATAGAAAAGAAAAGGGAAGGAAAGATTATCGAAGTGTTAATAATTTTCTATCGATACGAAAAACTAAAGATGAGTTATCAAATTTTTATCGACAAGTTATCGGTTTGCTATCCATTTATCATCGAAATGTTATCGAAAGTTGTAGATTTGTTACTGGGGTACTACCAATTATCAACTTGAATTCGTGGGGTTTACCACACTCTCTCTCTCTCTCATTGGCTATTTACAGCAATTGTAAAGCCTATTCTCTACAATAGAGTCTTTGTTTGGTAAACAGCCACACAAAAGAGAACCTAGCTCAAAAAATAAGAAGGGGTATGTAGGCTCTCAGTGCTTAGCACCACGGGAGCCCTGAAAACAACACATTCTACCCTGGGCATCTGAGCGCAGACTGTACCACCATGGTAGTATAGCGGCATCATTTCCAGGCCGAACAGACTTCATGATTCCGTATTTACGCTTTGAAGAGGCTCTTAGAGCACAATAGAGGTGGGTTGTTGGCGCAAAGGTGAGCAAAGGCGGACGAAGCGATACACGTGTGCACAGTTGGTTCCAAAGTAGTGGAAAGAGTAGGGCCTGCGTTACATTTTGCTAATCCAGAAATAAACAGATCCAAAAAACTTCGAGATCAATGTTGCTTTTTTCAAGCGGAAGTAGTAGCCGTAACCAAAACAGTAGAAACACTGGAAGAAAACAGCTTAAACTGCAACCTCGTCTACTTTTATATTACCAGCCAAGCAGGAATTAAGCAATAATCTCGCATAGCACAGCATCTCAACGTGTGTTAGGGTGTAAGCATTACCTGGAAAGAATCGGAGCAGGAAGAAGCGCAAATCTCTATTGGGTTCCATGGCATATGGGAAAAGGTGGGAATGCAAAAGCAGATGAACTAGCTAGAAAAGCACATCCCTCGAACTGTAGATATCCCAATAAGACTGGGCGAGATTAGAGAAGGCGAGTGATGCACATGTTTGACCAAGCAAAAAAAAAGAAAGGCGCGTGGCTGCAAAGTGTAACTCCTCTCATTAAAAAGAGACGACTGTAGACTCATGACTGGTATTCTGAGTGCACACTGCTCTCTAGCGTCACATGCTTTTAAATTAGGTTTGCTCAGTTGTAGCAGATAAATGAGGTGTGGGTTGGAGGAGTAAACCATCAAGCACCAAGTGGCATACGTCCTAGAAAGCTTCTAGTATTTTCCAAGAGGACGGAGTTATTTTATAATATAGGTTTTTGATAGGGTTTTTCGGTTTGGTCGTTAAACAAAGTTTTGGTAGTAGTAGTTCCATTCACTCTATGTGAGGTCCTCTTGGACCGGGAGGTTCAACCTAACCTATAAATTTGAAATTAAAAAGTTGTCGCTGTAAAAAAAATTACGATTTCTTATCTAAAAGCTAACGATTTATCATTGAAGAGTTATCGATATTTGTAATCGAGAAGTTATAGATTTGTTATGAAAATTTGTTTGTTATTTATTTCTTTTTATCGACTGTTTATCGAAAACTTAATCGAAGCTTTTAACATAAATATCTGAATCAGAGATTAAGAAGCAACAGTTGCACATGATCGACCAAGCAAGAAAGACTTCCAAATTTTACGAACTTAGTTATTCTTAACACAGAAAAGAAAGGACTGAGGGTTCTCGATGCGTATTCTGACAAGATACTGCCTGCTGGCGTCACATGTTTTAGTTTAAGTCTCGCCACTGACAGCAGATGTAGGAAGTGCGGTTTGCAGGAGGAAGCGATGGAGCACGCACACTGCTCATTTCCTGCGCTCGGCAGGCTGAGACCTGAGAGGTCTGAGGTTTAGGATAGGGGTTTTCACTTTTTATCGTTGAGCAAACTTCTGGTACAACTATGGATCCATTCAGTATATGTGAGGTCCTACATAACAGCGCAGTTTAACCTAACCTATTCGCTTCGAAATAATAAGACCCTCAAGCTAGAGGCAAATAGTTTCTGCAAGTGCTTCTTACTTCTTTTCTTTTCCAGTGGGCTACTGCAGGGTATGTACGTATATCATATCGTTATGTATGCCTATAAATACAAATACAAATATTATGATGAACACGAATGCAGCGCCCAATGTAGATATGCAATATACATAAAGGAGTTTATGTGAGGGTTTTGCTTTCATAGAATTGGGGCAAATTGTAGCACAGTGGCTTAGAATTCACTTGCCGACCATTTCAGCTTGACTGACAAGACGCAAATTGGAGCAAAGCTATATTCATATATACATACAGACTCGCATCTATGTATGCACAAATATTAAGTTCAAGTGTTAGTTAGTGCTTAAAGAAGTCTTTCTGTTCAGTTGTCTGTGCCAGAATGACTTCCAGTTTGTTTGTTTTCTTACAACTGTCATGTCAACATTAAATTACGATTTATATTGGATTTGAAATGTTTTGGCAGTAAACGTTCGCTTTTGTCAATACTATCAAGTTGGCCAAAACCCGCTATACCAGCACAATGAAATACGGGTAAACTACTGACTGGTCATTTGGTTTCATATTTGAGATAATTTTAGTTATATGATGAAACATTTTGTGGTTTGCGTTATGGTGGTTTATGTGTTGGTCTGGTGATGTGCAATGGCAGGTTCGCCAATGTATTGGAAGTTTAAATGGACACATAAAAGATCATTTGTGATATGTAATTTTGTAGACCTTGTTTTAGCTTACAAAGATAGAATGATGGATGAGACTCAATATAGATTTTGATTAGCTTGCGGTTATTCGAAGGCCTCCAAGTTTAAGTACCTGCGCCTTGAAAGTACAAAAGGACCCCTGCATCTAGCTGCCACAAAAGGTATTTGCCTAAAATGTAGAGGTGCAGTGCACGATGCCAGTGTAGGAAAAATTAAATGGGTCGGAAGCATTTCTCACATAACCGTTTCGTTTCGCGCCCATTGGAACGTTATTGTGAACACCATACTACTAAAACCGAACGGACTGAATGCCGAGTCAAACCCGATGCCGTTGAAAAAACTCTAGCAGCAACCGAAAAAGCTCCGCAATATACCTAGAACATGATAAAACAAGTCACCTTCATTTCAAAGCCTGGTAGTGGGTCTCACGTTTCTCTCCAAAATCGTTGAATCGCTTAATTGACTAATGCATTCGGATCAGGCTTTCTCGGGTGTTAATATCGACATTGCAGCATACCTATTGCAAGCCAAGGTTATTAATACTCTAGGAAAATTCGGGGTACTTCTCTAGACATTAACGGTGCTTTTAAAAATGTCCTGGGATGAGAAAAAGAGCTGTGGTTGCTTTACGTGCCTACGGGGCGTTGGTTTATTTATAAAATACATATTTTCAACAGAATTATCGCAACGGAGTGGGGTGGGACTATCTCTCATCTACAATTGGTTGTGGCCACAGGCTGTCAAGTGCTTATCTGCGCAAATGACTTTGGAGATCCTTGTCTGGAATAAATTTCTGGAAATCTTGCTCGATGTTCTACAGGACTTTCTAGATGCAGGGTAATAGGTATACCAGTCATATGGGTAAAACATTTAGGAATCATTTTGGGCAATCAGCAAGCGCTGTAGCCTTTAGGGTTTTGCACTGGATTTATGAGATTTGTATTGAAGACACCAATCCTCTATGGGGTGCTGGTCTTGTGGAATGCACGATGAATATTCCTGGCTGAGGTTATGTGTGGATTGAGCTTTGTGATATGAGTTATTAGGATTTTCCGATTTTGGACACTACACAATTTTCACTTTATTTAGTTGAGTACGCAGATTCTTACGTAGTCCAATTCAGCTTCTACCACGGAGTAGATACCTACTCCACGTAACTGCACATGGAATTCATCCTTTTGAATGCTATTATGTGAAAACGGGCCTTAAATTAAAATCCTGTATGAAATACTTAAATAGTAATATTAGAAAAGGGATGGCTCCAAAATTGAGCGGTAATGTAGGCAGTGGTACCTACTCAAACGATCTTCCACCATTCCTCATCGTGATCACCATTGCAACGTTTATCAGCTGAAATAGTAGGCATAAAAGATGCCACAAAATGGCAACAAATGTAGGAATGCTACTTACGTGTTAATTAACTCTGATAATCCGGCCTACGCGCAGACCGTAGCTCCATTCAAAAAAGGTTTTTAATGAGAAAGCTAATACCAGAAGATAACGGAAAACGACAAGTGAAATGTCCAAATAGGACTTAACCTACATTAATAAGAACCGTCTAGGTACCTATATTGTCTATAGGTCTTTCCTAGATATACTCTTGGTATATGTAATAGACATGTATAGAATATCTAGAAAGGCATATCATCGAGTGCTTAGTGGTTGGTTTTACTTCATCAGATTCCACAATTCATTATCCCGAACATGTAACCTATCGAAGCTTAGTGTCTTCCATATAGAAGAACTGGCACTGACTGGCCTAGCGCTTGCTAAGCTGTTTAGAAGCACTACTGTATTTTTGAGGACACTGAGCACGGTCAGTGAACATACTTTAATCACTCTGTACTCCGCAAGAGATCCATTTGATCCACTGTCATAAACAAGCAACAGACATAGAGATCAACTTATCTTAAAGATAGATATGGGGGATATGCCACTTCCGTTATAAAGATTAAGCTTATATGATTGGAACAGGTAAAAAATCAAACCGGCTCTAAAACGTACCCTCTTTGATACTAATTTTGGAAGTCTGCAGAGAAGAGATCTTCATGACGACTCATTGTGGCATGGTTCGACTGATGCTGCAGTGAGAAAAATTATTAGGCGAAGTAATGATTCAGCAGTGTCCAACAGACATAAGAGACTTTAAAATAATCGTTCAATAAGCTCGTTAATTATCCTTCTGACAAACTTTGTGTCATGTGCTTTAGGGATTTGATAGCAGTCTCAAAGTCCTTACACCTAATCCTAACAAAGGTGGTTAAGTTGCACAAAATGTTATGTCGTCTCAACCTAAACAAGTCAGGGAGACTAGTAAAACCCGCCCGCGCTCTCATCTTCGTCATGGTATGACCACTGGGTAAAGGTCAGGAAAAACGATTACAAAAGCAAAACAGTCAAAATGCATAGAGCATGCTCCATCGTCTCTACATTCTTAAGACATGGAGGGTAATAAAGCGATGAAGACAATTTAACACCTACACGGCTGTTTCGCACCTTTTCCCAACGAGTGAGGTGAAAATGCTCCTTTGTCTCCTCCTTTTAGGGTCTAAAGGCAGAAATGATGTTTAGACGCATAAAAGATATTCCGTTCTCATCCTCCTCAAGGTAGTAACAGTAGGAAAGCCAAGACCAAGTCACAAAAAATCTCATACCTGGTCGAAAGCAGTGCAAATGCGTACAACGTACTCCGTCGCTCTTCCCTTCAAGACTTGAGGAAATAAAAATGCGCCGAAAGTGCTCCTTCGTCTCATTCTTTTTTAGCCAGTAAAGGACAGCGAAGAGACCAATGCTACTAGCCACTTAAGTATTCGACAGTGTGCAGGGATTTTTCTGGCCTTTTAAGACTCTTAAGCCGAGGAAAAGGAATGTTTTAATTTTTCGAAGACGCGCTTGGTACTACTTTAGTTGCTTGAGTTTGTTTATGTGTTGGTTTGTTGTTACTGTTGTTTGTTAGGGTGGTCCTCTTCAGACGGTAGTACTTAGGTAAAAAAATATCACAAACAAATATTGGTCCCTATTGGAAAGGTGTAAGTAGTGTTATACAGGGAGCCAAACTCAGATTGTTATATTAAGACCAAAGGTTTGTGTGGAATTTTATACCTAGGTAGTTACCGTCTGAAGGGGTGGGATTGGAACAAATCATTTGCTTGACTTATAAGGAGCATCCCAATATTTATATTCTTAAAACATTTTCAAAAAGCTTACCGTTTTGCGCTACCCAAAAAGTCCACAGTCAAATTCTTTGCCGACGATGTAAACCACGTAGCCGAGTGCAGCTCCAATGGCGCCTTATAACAATCATATTTGATATACTGCGTACAATACAAAGAGTGTGAGATCAATTCCTGTAGCATGTCGGGCGAGAATTCACGATAACGAATATTAAAACTAAAATCATTATCGCTTGAGGAGCGAACATCCACCTGACTTGGCAAATTGTGCTCCACAATTGTTTTTGTAGCATTTTCCAAACTTTGAAATCACATTTCACATGCGCCGGCGGGAAAGACGCCATTACCATCAATATCAATCAAATAGACATCCGATTTTGTATAGCCCAGCAACGCCAGCTCTTCGCAAGTCTTACGATATTTGGTAAAATGACAATTCTTGCCAATATAGCCGGTGTGCTTGCAATCGCAGGTGACACGATCATCCTTCACGAAACATTTACCGCCATGCTCACAGGTATTTGGGCGTTTACAAGGATCAATGTAATTGCAATTATCCAACGCAACCTCACCAACGACACGTTCCGTTTTCACGACATGACGTGGTTCGATCAAATGACCATTTATTTCAATATCGCGTATGCAACCCACTAAACCAGATGCGGCCGATTTAAGACTACTGCCAATAATTAATTTATCACCAATATTAAAAGTCAAACCAAACATTTGGCTTTGTCTTAAATGATAGTCAACAGTGAATGTGATTTCGCCCGCCTTGTAATCCAACTCCACAGAATGCCACGAGGTGGCTCTATTATTTTAATAGCTGTAGCGTGTGTAAGATTGCTAGCCAAATCGGGCACTAGATCAAAACTCAGCTTGTCCGAAGAGAGGCGTATCTATTGTTGTTGTTGTTGTTGTTGGATGGTGTGCAAAGCATAAATATTTGGTGGTTGTTGTGTATGGTCGGTTTGTGGTGGCATTCGGTGGCATGTGGTGTTTTCCAATTTGGTGTATTTCAATTTCCGCAATTTAAGTTGTACAATTGTAGGCGGTGCAAGCGCGCGGTAGGGGTTTTGGTTTACAGGATATTTAGTTTGGCGTTTCCGTTGCCATTATCATCGTTTTGTTGAATTTCCGCGTGAACGGATGTTTAACAGGGTGTGGTGTATGTTTGTGACGGTCACGGTAGATTGGTGTGGCAAATGTTTTAATTTTTTGTATTTGAAATAGAAAATAATGAAATAAAAGAGAAAATTATATTAGTTTTTCGTTTCGTTATTTTATGCTGTAAATTGGAATACAGGAAAGTAGTAAATAAATGAAAATAAAACAATTTATTTTATTCTATAAGCATGCAATAATATATGACTACCAGTGTTACCATTTTAGCTTTTTCCGAGCTAGATTTAGCTCTCTTTTCTCCGTTTAGCTCGAAAAGTTGCGATTTAGCTTTATACGCATATTGTCACTTGCGAAGCGAATATATTTGGCGAGTCGAACGTATTGGCGAATTCACATCAAATTTGCATTGTGAGTGGCGAATGAACTTATTCGACTGCAATGTGTCATTGCCATTCAAACAAATTTAATTAGTTCATCCGAATTTGACGTTTCTGTCATCTGTTTTTATTATTTATTTGTGCACAAACAGAAATGTAAAAAACAAGTTTATTAAATAGTAATAAATAAAGTTAAAATCTTTTATAACGTTAATCTTTTTTCCGTTATTACCCGGATTATTGGTTCCACGCCCGTTATCACCCGGATTATTGGTTCCAACGGACTGTCCTGTCGGGTTAGCGGCTTCTTGGAGGTTCAGTAGCTCATTCACGGATCTCTCTAGCGCAGATAAACTTCGCTGGGCGTACGGTCCTCCTACAGTGGCTACGGTCTCGCTGCGGTTTGTAGAAACCTTTTTCTTAAGCTTCACTTATAATCTAACCAAACCTAGGACAAATATGTTGGTAAGTATGAACTGACACGCAGAATACAATTCAGTTACTACTAGAGGCCTGCACGGATACGATGGTTCGGGTATATAACTAAGTAACGCTTCTGACAATTATCACGTTGTCGGTTACTTTGGAAACTTGCATCGTGATATCGTACGGTTACTTTTGAAAACTAACTGGTCAAGTATCTTATCGGGTATTATCAGAAAAATAGTAGGCGGTGGCTCGGAGCTAGGATCTAACCAAACCTAGGGCCCATCTCTGCACCCTTCACAACGCCAGTAACATACCCGAGTAGATACATTAGCAGGTAAAGCTGCTTTACTCGAGTCGATTTCCTGGTAAATTTTCTCAAACAAAGTGCCTACTTGTATATGATGGTTGAATTGAGTTGGGAGTCAAAAAAACCATCAGTAATTCGACTCGTGTAAAACAGCCTTAAGTATCAAAAGTAACTCCAGTCAGTAACCGTACGATGCTACGATGCCACGATTCTGCGATGTATACTTTTGTATTATTCGTGCAGGTATATTCTTCTTACCTTGTTCCACTCGCGCCCGTTACGTATTGGAGGACCTATGGAGTTAAGATCCGTGGCGAAATGGTCCCACAATTCCCCATGCCTCTGGCGACGTCTGGATTATTTTCCATCAGCTCGACCAGCTTTTGGAATTGCTGCGGCGTTGTTTTTCTCATTCTGAAAACTTCATTTATTCAAACCAATAACTCAATTTAATTTAATGAATTACTCACTTTTATTTATTTATTCAATTTATTTACTTTTTTCAATTGAAAACATTCAAATAAATGCCAATGCGTCCTTTTCTATTTTCAAGCGCGAACAAAATAAGCATTCGACAAAATTTGGCGAAGCGAATATGATTTTTTCGCTTGTGGCAATTCGACAAATTCATCTTCGTCACTCATTCGACTTTTTTTTGCGAATTCGCTAGCGATTCGCATCTCGCAATTCGAGACCGCGAAATTCGACAAAATTTTCATTCGCTTCGCAATGACATATGCGTATTAAGCTTTTTTTCAACTTTTTTTTTAGAAATTTTTGCGTAAAACGACGGATTCGATCCGTTGCAAATGGCATTCACACGAATGGGATAGCTCCCTATTTTCTGTACTTATGTCAACGCGCATAATATTTATTTGAAAGATACCGTTGTATGTCAGGCTTATAGCTCGTATAAAGCAAAACTTACGTAAGGAATTATTATAAGCCATAAGATAGAATATAACAACTTTATTATAAGGCTTATGGACCAACAAAAATAAGGCTCTATTAAAAGGAACTACTTGTTGTATTAGGACCTTTTATATATGACTTCTATATATCCCACCCAAAATCAGGCTTACATAAGCTGTTATAATAACGAGGTTGAATAAGAATTGGTAAACATAGTATAACCTTATTATAAGTTTTATTGCATATATAAAATTACTTGGACTTATAATAAGACATCCTCTGACTTTCAAATTCCTGTATTCATATTCATAATAACCTATTTCAAAACTTTATATAACCGGAGGTCAGGCGACCACGGTGGTGTGGATGGTAGCGTGCTCCACCTACCACACCGTATGCCTGGGTTCACGCCCGGGCAAAGCACATCAAAATTGTAGAAAGAAGATTTCATTAGAAGAAATTTTTCTAAGCGGAGTCCGCCCCTCGGCAGTGTTTGGCAAGCGCTCCGGGTGTATTTCTGCATGAAAAGCTCTTAGTGAAACTCTCTGCCTTGCAGATGCCGTTCGGAGTCGGCATAAAACATGTAAGTCCGTCCGGCCATTTGTAGGGAAAATCAAGAGGAGCACGACGCAAATTGGAAGAGAAGCTCGCCTTAGATCTCTCGAGATATCGGAGGTTATCGCGCCTTACATTATTTTTTTATTTATATAAACGGAGGTTATCGGCACTGGTTCGGCAGCTCGAAAGTCTCATGAAATATTCCCTTTCAAAATTCATTTGCCAGATATCGTTTGGAGTCGGTGTAAAATACATACCAAAAACTTGAAAAAAGGTTCTCAGACAGTGTGGAATATATCTTTTCATGGTTCTTTAAAAGAAAAAGAGTAGATTTCCTTTTCAGACCTGTAAATCTACCATCGACCAGATTTTCACAATGCGCCAAATCTTGGAAAAACCCCATGAAAAGAGAATCGCACACATCACCTCTTCATCGACTTTCAAGCCGCTTCGACAGCACGAAAAGGAGCTGCCTATATGCCGCTATGTCTGAATTTGGTTTCCCCGCAAAACTTATACGGCTGTGCAAAATGACGTTGAGCAACACCATCAGCTCAGTCAGAATTGGGAAGGACCTCCCGAGCCGTTCGAAACTAAATGAGGTTTCAGACAGGGTGACCGCCTATCGTGCGATTTCTTTTAATTTGATGCTGGAGAAAATTATACTACCTGCAGAACTTAGCCGCACTGGAAAATATTCTATAAAAACGTGCAATTACTGGCATATGCTGATGACATTGATATCATCGGCCTAAACACCCGCGCTGTTAGTTCTGCTTACTCCAAACTGGAAAAAGAAGCGGTAAAGATGGGTTTGATGGTGAATGAGGACAAAACGAAGTACCTGCTGTCATCGAGCAAAGAGTCAGCGCATACGCGCCTTGGCAACGCTACGCTGGCAGCCATAATTTCGAAATAGTAAAAGACTTCGTTTATTTGGGAACCAGCATCAACACTAGCAACAACATCAGCACTGAAATCCAGCGAAGAATCAATCTTGCCAATAAATGCTACTTTGGACTAGGTAGGCAATTGAACAGTAAAGTCCTCTCTCGGCGAACGAAAATCATACTCTACAAGTCACTTATCGTACCCGTCCTGCTATATGGGGCAGAAGCATGGACCATGACAACAGCAGATGAAGCGGCTTTGGGAGTGTTCGAGAGAAAAGTTCTTCGAAAGATTTATGTACCTCTACGCGTTGGCGATGGCGAGTACAGAAGAAGATTTAATGATGAGCTGTACGAGCTATCTGCATATATCAACATAGTCCAGCGAATTAAAACGCAGCGGCTGCGCTGGCTAGGCCATGTTATGCGAATGAATGATGATGCTCCGGCCAAGTAAGTGTCTCTATTGGAACCCGCCTATGGAAGCAGAGGTAGAGGGGCGGCCCCAACTCCGTTGGAAGGACCAGGTGGAAAACGATTTAAGCTCCCTTGGTGTGACCAATTGGCGCCGGTTGGCGGAGCGAAGGAGCGACTGGCGCGCCTTGTTGGACGGCCATAACCGTTTAGACGGTTAAGCGCCAATTAAGTAAGTAAGTAAGATTTCCTTACTGAAAATAGTTTTGTCGGCGTTCTTATTTTGAAAATAAAAGACCATTTAACTCAAACATATTTCGAAAAATTACAGACTATAGCGGAATTTTATTTTATCATGTATCCCTTTTAAATTAAAACAAATGGCATCTGCTAAATATTTTTTGTGAAATTGGAGTAAAAATTTATTAAAATTTTTTATTCTGTTATATCTTTTATGAAAAAAATTAATAAAACGCATAGAAAGTTGCCTTAAACTTTTAGGTTTTTTTCTTGGCCCTAAAAATATTTATTTAGCCTTTTTATTTTTTGTCAATTTAGCCTTTTTCGGAAAAAGTTCTGGCAACACTGATGACTACTGTTATGTGCAGGGTATTTCCGATAGAATCTAACTGAAGGACAGCGTTCCTTCAGATGGCTTTCGTCTGAGCATTCGCTTTCATTAGAGATGCATAGATAGCGCGAAATTTTACTGAACTGCTCTTCACATAGTCAGGCCGAAGGTTATAAACATAAAGAAAGACCTGGAATATAAGGAGTATGCCTTAGTAGTTGTCTTCGACATTGTCGGGGCTTTCAACAATGTCTCTCAACCGGCGATCATGGATGGTCTTTACCACATTGAAGTACATCCAGCCATACCAGATGTATCGGCTGCATGTTAATTTGAAGAAAGATTACTTCACGATGGGGTTGTGTGAGCCCACGGAATCAGAGGACAGGGGCACGAGGTAGGGAGGGGTGCTATCACCTCTTCTGTGCACGCTAGTAATCAAACAACTGCACAGAAGGTTTGATGAGGAACCCATCAAACTAACAGCTTACGCAGATAACTTTGCAATTGTCACAAGTGGAAAGTGGCTTCCAAGAATTAGCTCTTTGATGAATCGAGCGTTTGGGGGATATACATACCTGGGCATCTTATGATGTATTGACCGTGAATGTAGAGAAGACGGATATGGTCTTGTCTACGAAGGGGTACAATGTCCCAAATTGGCCCGGGCGCAACTCGGAGGAGAGATTGCAGAAAGCCTTATGGCAGTTTATGCCTGTAAAATAATGCTGGAGTGTTGGTGGGGTTTATCGCCCTCTATCTCATTGGGAATTTACCGCGATTGTATAACCAATCCTATACTATCGAGTGTCTATTAAGTGGACAGTCACACAAAACAAAAAGAACCTATCTGAAATAATTTGAGGGATATGCAGGCCATCAATGCTTAGCGTTGCGGGAGCCCTGAAAACAATCCTGACGGCTGCACTGTATTCCATGCTGCACATTTTACCTAATGGCAATAACATTACCATAAGCTATAGAAGTATGGCGTCATCAATTAGAAGAGACTACATGATTCACCGATGGTTCCGAGGTAGTGGAAGGAGTAGGGTCTGCGCTAATTCCGATGATCCGCAAATAACAGATCATACAAGCTGCCAGATTACTGTAATGTTTTTCAGGTGGAAGTAGTAGCAGTGGGCAAAGCAGTACAAATGCTGGAGAAATTAGCTTAAACTGCAGCCGCGTCAACTTTAATTTTGACAGCCAAGCAGCAATTAAGGCAATGACCTAGCATAGCGCAGCATTTAGAAGTGTGTTGGAGTGTAAGCAACCCCTAGAAGAGTCGTGATAGTGAGAAGCATATATCTATAATTGGTCCCAGTGCACATGGGAATATACTTACTTACTTACTTAATTGGCGCTTAACCGTCTAAACGGTTATGGCCGTCCAACAAGGCGCACCAGTCGCTTCTTCGCTCCGCCAACCGGCGCCAATTGGTCACATCAAGGGAGTTTAAATCGTTTTTCCACCTGGTCCTTCCAACGGAGTGGGGGCCGCCCTCTACCTCTGCTTCCATATGGCGGGTTCCGATAGAAACACTTTCTTGGCCGGAGCATCATCTTTCATTCGCATAGCATGCCCTAGCCAGCACAGCCGCTGCGTGGGGAATATATGGAAATAAAAAAGCGGGATGAACCTGTTTAAAAAGGCGCATCCCTCGAAGCTGGCCACGTAGATGTCTCAATAAGATTGGGCGAGATTAAGAGAAGGTGGAAGTCCTACATGATCGATCAAGTGGGAAAGGCGAGAACCCAAGCGTGGGGCTGCAAGGTGTAGAAGATTATGTGTAGGTCTTACAACCTTAGACGAACAAATTTATTGCTATAATAAAAAAGAGCGGACTATAGCCTCATGACGAGTATTCTGACTGGAAACTGCTGCCTGACGTTAAATAAGGCTGGTCAGCGATTGAGCAGGTTTTGTGCTCGTGCCATGCGCTTGCCAGGTAGTGGAGGTCATAGAAAGCTTTTAGTATTTGCCATAGGTACGGATTTATTTTATAACATAGGCACTGATTTTTAAATTTTATTTTCAGTTTGGTCGCTGAATAAACTCATGGTAACACTACGGACACATTCAGTATATGTGAGAGCCTCACGGACCAACCAGTTCAACTAACATAAACCATGCCCACCGTTTTTTCCTTTCCATTTAAACCAAACTTAACAAGGGAAGATACTGCCATTTCACCGTTTTAATTTTGCTTTCCCTTCTCGGTCCTTTTTTCTAATGACTTTTGGCTTTTTCCTTCCTTCCCTCTCGGTTCTCGGATTCATGCCCACCGTCCTTCTCCTTTATGATTTTCTCCCACCCTTTCATCTACTTTCTTTCAATCCCCTCTATTTTCCCCATCTTTTCGCTCCCCACCTTTCCTTCCGTTCGTATTTGTAATGAAGTGTGCGGCATTAACAGCTTCATCACTATTGTAGATGTTGGCGGATTAAATAGAAGACACGACCTTCTGCACGGCGAATCGTTAGCGCTGGAATTGTCAACTCAATTAGCAGAGCGAAAAAAACGAATGGAGCGCCTTGTTGGACGGCCATAGCCGTTTAAACGGTTAAGCGCCAATTAAGAAAGTTAAATAGCATAGTTATTGCAAACTTTGTTAGGTTAGACCCTTAAGGAAAAATGGGTGTGGTCTTAAACGATTTTGATTATCTTCATTCAGTCTATAAAATTTGGCAAGGAAAAATGAAATGAAAATTGCAATGTAATATCTTTAACGGCTTTTGATTTACGTATTGTTAAACTTCCGAATTTTGCTTCTTCTAGATGTGGGTGGTGCCACGCCCCATATTATAATATATTTTTGGAATTTAGTGTTTGCGCCATAAAACCAATCCACCTACCAAATTTTATTAGCTTAGCGATTTCGTGTTTGAATTATCCAATTATTTCC
>JARSSU010032374.1:0-15355 GCA_029619165.1 Eurosta solidaginis
ATAATGATTGATTTGTTTATGTAGATACAAGTGACTGCTTAGTATCGGCTTAGAGATGATAGTATCCCTTAGTGTTGCTAAATTCGTCACAATATTACTAGCCTCTACCCACGGCCCCGTCCGCGAGGAGAAAATAAAATATATGGGCTATTCACGTAGCCTGCTTATCAAGTTTCTATTTAAAAATTATTTTGTCAATGTATTTTATTTTTGTAATAGAGTAAAAAAAAGAACTAACTGAAAGGCACGATTACGTGTATAATACAATACAGTTTTTTCGAATTAAAAAAATACAATTTGTTTTAAGTTAAATTAATTGGTATGACAGGGGTGAAGGAATTACTATTCATAGAACAAAGGAGTGAAACTACAATTAGCTAAAACAAAAGAGAATTTTTAGATGAAAATAATGTGGCATTTTCCGGTATTTAGTTGGTTAAAATGTTACAAAAAGTGTAATTATAGTTATAAGAGGTTGTTACAGGATTCATTTAAAAAAAACTCAAAAATAGAACGAAAAGGCTTTGTTAGATATTAAAGATGAAACATACCGAATTTAATTACAAATATTTACAGCAAATCTCCTCTACATAAAAACTTAAAAATCTATGTGTGCTGAAGTACCGGTTTCGAAGGCTCTTTAAATGATCCCGGAAGTGTCCTCTAATGATCCCGAAATAATGCAGAAAAAGTCCCGAAATGACCCCGACTGGATCCCAGACGGATACAGAAATGATTTGTAAGGGACGCCTTCCTTCTGTTATCACCGTGTGCATATCTCCGCGACTGCGATTCAAGGGGCTGTGTAGCGCAAACCCTTTCAGGTTGCCAGCGCAATATATAGCTTCTCCAACCCAATCGTCAGCCTCACCTATCCGCGGCGAATCCTGTTTCACTAACAGACGAGGCTCTGGGACCCCAAGCTCCTATTGGAACTTGGGGGTGGGGAGGGAGGGATGGCCTGAAGGTTAATGTGGCCATATAAAACGTTCCCGAGATGGTCGGGCTAGCACCCTTAATGGTGCTCTGTTACCGGAGCGTACAGGATCTGTATCCGGCAACGGACCATCACATCGATGACACTCCCAAAGCCTTCGGGGGAGAGACCTTATCGCTACAACAACAACAACAACACTGCGAGTATTTCGCGATTTGTTGGGACTTTTAAAGATTATTTTCTGGGCGATCTCGTTATTTTTTCAAGATCATACTTTGGCATATCGTGCGGACTGGGACGCGGTTTTAGTCTATATGTGAAAGATGAACAGACGTTTAAATCCACACAAATTAACGCGTTATTAACACTTAACGAAAGATATTGATCATGTCAGCCCATTTAAGTTCGTGCAGTGTTGTTGCTGAAAATTTCGTGCACTTCTCCAAGCTCTCGTTTTTTGGCAGTATACAATAGAAACTATTAGCAGTTTGAAAACAGATAAAACTAATTAAGTGTAACTTTTGTATTTTTCTGTATTTATTCACTAAAAATACAGTCATTGTACACATGCAAATTTGATAACACAATTCAACTGTGCAAATATACATATACATATATAAAGAGACAATTACTAAGAAATTTCTTTTGAAAAAGTATAGCAAAATGTTTTGTGAAAGCCACGTTCACTTCATTTCGCTGGTATATGCGTCAATCATTTCCTTTTGTTTACCTAATTAAAAATTTGTATTATAGTTATTAATTAAATAAGCCTATATCACCCAAAAATGTCCACAAGCTATAATTGATCGGGGCGGCCGCCGCGGTATTATGATAACATGCTATGCCTACCACCCCGAGGGTCATAGGTTCAACTTCCGGGCAGAGTAATATGAATAATGAAGAAAAAGTTTTTTAATTTGAAAAAAGTTTTTTCTATTTAGCGTCGCCTCTCGGAAGTGTTTAGTGTACACTCCGAATGTATTTCTTCCATGAAAAGCTCCTCACTGATAGCTCATCCGCCTAGCAGATACCTTTCGGAATCGGCATTAAAGGATGTAGGTTTCGTCCCGCCAATTTGTAGGCAAAATTAAAAAAAGCACGACGCAAATTGGAAGATAAGCTCGGCCCAAAATCTCTTCGCGCCTTGCAATTATTTATTCATTTTGTTTATAATAGAACGAGTGAAAACAAACAAGATTTTTTGTTGTGTAGTCTTGACTTTAATTAAGATGTATTGTTGTTATTTAAAATTCCTAAAATTTGACTGAAAGGGTTTTGCTTATTTTTTATTCACATCGCTCAATTAGGTATAAATAGCGTCCACAAAATTAATCTCGGTATACTTTAGACTTGAGAAGTGGTGCAAAAGTTCTTGAATCAAAATGAAGTCACGCAATCTTTTCGCAATCTTCTTTGTCGTTCTACGCAGCTTTTTATCCTATACGAATGCGGAATTTCGCATTGCGAATGGAAATACTATATACAATATAAAGGACAGCACACATCAGTTTCAATATTTCATTGTACCACGTATATCTGCACTGGTTCCATAATCTCTGAGGAGTCGGTGGTTACATCTGCGCAATGCGTATTCAAAGAAGACAAGAGTAATCTCCAAGTTCTATCTGGTGTAATCGATATAGATAAAATAAACGATCCACATGCTCCAAAACGCGATGTGCGCGATATAATTACGCCTCCTGAGTATGAACATGGATCACTATTTATGAATATTGCTGTGGTTAAAGTGAAAAAAAATTTGTAAGGAAGCCTAATTTAGTAATGCCTGTAACGCTTTGCGATACCGATACCGTATTAAAACCGGGAACGAATATGCAAGTTAGAGGATGGGGTTCGGTAATATCACATGAACAGTCATATCAATATCTCCAAAATACTACAATGCGTATAATGCAGAAGGATCAATGCAGGGACGATTTAAAGGATCCAAGGTGGAGTTCACCAGACACAATCATTTGTGCTTCTGGATGTCATCAAAGTAAACTGCTTCGTGGAGATCTGGAGCAGGGGCACTTGTGGGTAACGAACTTTGTGCGGTGGCACTCTTTACTTCTACTACGAAAAATAAGCCGGATTTATTTACAGATCTAAGAAATGAACAAGTTAGAGACTTTTTAAGAAAAAATGCATATTAAAGGGTGTTCTTATAAATTCACTGTGGAGTGGAATATCACCCTTACTCGACAGAACACCGAATTTCGAAACATTTTCAGAGAGATCGTTTTCGAAACAGCAGTTGCGATATGGTGACATTCCACTCAACAGTAGATTCCTTTTATATATCATGTATAAATAAATTGTTATGATTTCGAATAAATAAATATTTTGATTGAATGCAATGATAGTGGTACGTAAGTAAATGCCTTAAATTGCGAGACCAAGTTTGATCACTACTGTAAATTTCCCTCGTGTATGAATAGATCATGCGATAAAAAGCAAATTACGGAACAACTACTTTGAGGCCCTGGCAAACTCTGTGTAAAGCAGCTGAACGTATACTTAAATTTATGTGTAAAAATGATTATAAAGTAATTGTTCGTAGCGGTCGTGGGACCCCCCTCCCCCTTCCATTTTCGAAAATTTTTTAGCTAGTATACTATTATATACCTGCGTCCCATATTTCATCCGAATCCGTCACCGTTCTTGGGTGATTGAGTGACAAAAACAAACGTGTGGACGTCCAAACATCCAAATATCCAAAACTTTCGCATTTATAATATTAACTAGGTTTTACCTGCGGCCCCGTTCGCAAGGAGTAAGGCTATTCACGTTAGCCTTTTATTTGTGTAATAGAGTAAAAAAAATATAACTAATGAGGTAATAACCTGATAGGGTCACCAAATGATCGAAAGCCACGAAATTACCCGACGGTATTGGGGGTGCATCCCGAAAAACCATCCAGAAATGCTACCAGACGGATCTCCAAAAGGTCCGGAATAGTTCCAAAAAAGTCCCACCTGTCCATTTTTGGAAAAAATTTCGACAGTAGATTATTGTCTATCTGTGTCCCAAATTTCATCAAAATCCATCTAGCCGCCGTAACTGAGTCACAAATCAAACGTCTGGACATCCAAAATTTCGCGTTTATAATATTATAACGAATTTATTGAAATTCCGCTTATTCCAAACCTTTGCTAACGTTCGAATCGCTAAACTGTTATACAATTAATTCCAATATTCAATAATGTAAAATGTTCTTTTTAGACAACATTGAGAGTACTTCAAAATAACTCTTACTCCACAACTAATTGCGTGTTTAAATCAAACTGCTTAGTCATGCTTCAGCTTGCGCTGCTTTTATACTCTCGGTTTTCTCGTTCACCCATTTCTCCTAAGGTCTAGTAATTTCGTGAACTTCATGCTTCCTTGCCAACCATATACATGTATATTTGTACTTTACAGGTATATGTGTGTGTATATGTGAGTACTACTTCGGCTGATGATTACATGCGTTTGTGAGTATCTCTCCCTTGCCTTACATATGTGCGTAAATGATGATTGATTTGTTTACGTACATACGAGTGGCTGCTTAGTATCGGCTTAGTAATGATAGTATCGCTTAGTGATGCTAATATTCGTCACACTGCACTCCACCTAAGTCTGATCGTCCCGATCAGACAAATCTCTCGATCTAATAGCTGCTAGCTTCTCCAAATGAACCACCCTTCTATTTCGTGGTTACCCAATGTTTGTATGCGGTAGATGGTATCACTGATCCTCTTCACAACTTTAGGGTTTATAATTCTACTTTATTTTCAACTTTGTTAAATTAGAAAAATATAGATTTAAGTTATTTTTGAATTGTTATGTCAAAGAAAGAAAATGTTTGATTACTTTGATAACTAATATTACATTACATATATGTAATTAAAAAAAAATATTAAAAAGATTTATTAAAATAAAAATTTTCATTTGATCATAACATTTGGCGATCCTGCCTTAAATCTATGTATATACCGAATTGACAAAACTATTAATGAGTTGGAAAAAGCCTGCAAGCGCTAACACAATATTACCAACAATACAATCAGTAATTCATTAATAATTGCTACGATTTAGTGTGGCCCACAACATTTGAACATTGCCTAAGAAACACAGCTCCAAAAACATAAGTGATGAATGAGGAAAAAGAATTTGTGAAGAAATCGACAACATATGCAGCATTGGCGTGAAATGTGTATTATAGCCGAAGTATAACGCTGATTTGCATCAACTGACTCCTGTTATAGTGATTGCAATAACTATACCCAACTTTTGTGCATCGACGTATTATATTAAAAAACATCTTGTTGACATGTTTTTCACTTTGGTCAAATACTGCTGAAACATTTTTTTCCTGGTCCCACGTGGGAACATGGTAGTTAAGCTCGTGAATTGTTCTTGTAACGGTAACAATAATAGGATTGCAAGCCAACTGTAAGCTGCATGAGGCGTGATTTCGAAAAACATTATTTCTCCATTTATTTGATTGAATGCGCCAAGTGCTGATTATGTAACCACGCCCATTACTTCTAACTTCATACATATAGCAAGTCATTAAGTGCTACATTAGCCAATTGCTAATGGTGTCAACGTTCAAATATTAACGCAAATTTGTTTCCTTTTGTTTATACGAACACGTTCACTGTGATCCAAATTACTTTGCTCCTTCCCGCGTGTACTAAATACTCTACGTCTGCAACAGTTAAAAAGTGGATTATGCAACAACTGAGCGAAAACTCTTACAAAGTCTTTGCAAATCTTTCAAAGCCATTGCGAACCTTCTAAATCTTATAAAGCCATTAATTGAAGACATCATCAACTGTGAATCTTTAACCTTATTACATCCCGTGATAACAATAGTCATCATCAACTGGTGAGCTCTGCCCAAATTTTTTTTTATTTATGAACGTTTTTTATACATATACTTATTTAATAATGAATAATTTGTGATATAAACAATACATATATAAGTTTGACATTAAAATATTTGTAAACTCCTTTTTCCTAAAAACAACAAATAATATTAGCGAAAATATAATCAATTTCTACATATATATTTCCAACCTTCTGCAAACGTTCGAATTGCTAAATTTTCGAATAAATAACTCCAATATTCAGTAATGCAAAATGGTCTTTATTAGACTACTTTAAGATACTTCACAATAACACTTATTCTTCACAACTAATTGCGTGTTTAAATCCAACTGATTGCTGACCTCTCGCATAGCCATATGCTTGTGTGTATGTGAGTACTACTTCGGCTGATGATTACATGTGTTTGTGATTATCTCTCCGTTGCATTGTATGTATGTGTGTAGATGATGATTGATTTGTTTTCGTACATGTTTAGTATCGGGTCCCTCACTAGGGTAGGCACCTTGTTGTTGGTGTGAGGGCTTAGCCGATCTCCATAGCGCCCGACTATGAGGCGGAGCTGTTTAGGACCGACATCTACGCCGTTTCGCCTCATAGGAGGGCGGCGGGATGTCGGTGACCAAGAACTGCCAACCCTCTAATCCAGGGTGTTATGCGGACCGTGCCTATTGGACGATTTGCAGCCAGGGGATAAATTCGGCTGTATTCGAATGGAGCATTCCCGATACCGGGCCACCTCGGGAAGTATTTATGGCCTTACCACAGTAAGGGGCGCTGCTGTGGCGGACGGTTTTTTATATATAATAATACTGGACCGCTAAGCCCGCCTTGTCGGGCAGGTGGTCGTACGACCAAGATGAACCACTCATTACCTGATTGTAATAAGGACGATGTAAATAGGAGGACTGAGTCGCAATCCAAGGACGACAAATACGCTTATCATCACTGTACACTAATTCTTGGAAAAACCCGCACATGCGCATAACGAAGGTGGCGCTCAACTAGTAGCACAGAGAACTACTAGATGATGTTAAGGCACAAATATGCATACAAGTTACCGGCAGCCTCCACACACAAACCTTACCATAACTGTAAACAAAATTGATCTTTCCAATCAATTCATGCTGCGAACTGAAATCGCTTCTTAAGAAAGCACAAGCTCGCCTCTTTGTTATTGCAGCTGCAAATGGTAAACAATTTGATCTTGAATCAATGATTCAAGCTACCCAAAAATAGTTTTATGATTCATATTTGTTATTGTACGAATACAAAGTATCCTGATTTGTTTACTTGATCAAATACTGGCGCATCGATTCAGATGTAGCTTAACTAGAGTCTTGATGGAATTTTCCATCAAATAGAAATTGATATCTTTATTTCAAGGCCAAGGTATTTCACAATATGATGAAATTAGAATGTAAGCAAGCATTGTAATCCTATAAATAAGAGCAAAATGCAAATAGAGTTTTAGTTTTTGAGTAACCTTCAACATACTTGAATAAACTCGGCCTCAAGGCCTAAAATAAAAAGTATTTTTTAAAAGGTTGAGCCAAAGGCCACAACCTTAATTGGCGCCCAACGTCGTAAGGCACGAAAAGTAGCGCGAGTGTTCGCGATTAAGAAAAAAAGGATAAAAAAATTATCCTAGTTCATAAAAAAAGGGATAAAAAGTATCCCTGTTGTATTTAAAAAAAATTTTTGATAAAGAATAAGTTTCTGAATGGAAAGCTTGAGCTTCGCTAGATAAAAAAATTATTATCCTAGTCCTTAGGATGGACAAGTAAAAAAATAAAAAAGGGAAATATATCCCAGTTATATTCAACAAATTCAATAAAAAATAAATTTCTAAATGGAAAGTGTTAATGGACGGTGTGTCCTGTGCGGAAGAAATGCGATAAGAACCTGTCAGAGGTGTGGGGATTTTTATTGCACTGAATTGTGCCAACAAAGGGATTGGCACCGGCATCGCTACATATGCTTCCCTATGCCACCTCTGGTATCGGCTCCACCAGTCAGTGTCCAAAACGGACATCATAGTGAAAGTGATCCGGAGAATTGATAAAGCTGCAAGGAAAAGAAAGGACTATCCGGCGATCTATAATAAAGGAGTTACGGCTATATAATATGAAGGATTATAGAGTAAGAAAAATTTTATATTTGTATTAATAAAAATGTTGAATATTTGAAAGAATGGGAAATGTTCAAAACAAGCCTAAGTATTTCAGGCTAAAATATTGTGACTATTGTGGTGGGGAACATGATATTTTGAAATGTCCTAAATTATGTAGGAAAAAATAAATAAATCAAATTAAATCTGAAATTGATAATTTAAAATGGCAAATAGGCCAGATGTTAGTGATAATTTTGAATTTACTCCTGAGGAATTTGATAATGAAATAAATAAAATTATTGAAGGTTTTGAACCTGAGGAAGGTGGTCCTGTTTTAATACCGTGTTGTACCCCAGAGTTATCTCCTGATGAATGTGATGAAATAATGAAAATTTTGGAAAAATTGGAACAAGAAAATAGTGGTGAAACTTTAATTTAAATAATTTTTAGAAAAGAAAGAAAAAATGGCAAATGATAATGCCTTAAGTGTCGATTTAATCAGTAGATTAATCGCAGATAGTACTATTTCCTTAAGACAGGAAATTGATCGGTTGCGTTCTCAATTGGAGTCTAATACACCAAGTGCTACTGACTATACGGCAGAAACAATAGATGAGAATGTTCAATGTCAGGAATCTCTTGACATAATAAAATCTTTGCCAGAATTTTCAGGAAAATTTAATTCCTATGTCAGTTGGCGTGAAGCAGCTCATAATGCTATGAGCTTATATGTTAGGAAGAGTAGAAGATACTTTGCTGCTCTGACTATCTTGAGAAATAAAATAAACCATGATGCCAATGATATTTTAACAAATCATGGCACAGTTTTAAATTTTGATGCGATAATTGCACGTTTGGATTTTGCCTATTCAGACAAACGTCCCATTCATATAATTGAACAGGAATTGAGTGTCTTGCGTCAAGGCTCAATGACTGTAATTGAATATTATAATTTAGTCAACAAGAAGTTGACATTACTAATAAATAAAACAATAATGACGCATGGTAATGGTGCAGAGATAACTAAACAATTGAATAAAAAGAATAGGGATCAGGCCCTTCGAATATTTATTACAGGATTAAACTTGCCATTGAGAGATATCATATTCTCATTGAATCCTCAGGACTTGCCAGATGCTTTGGCAAAGGCTCAAGAACTTGAGTCTAATAATCAAAGAATTAGGTTTGCACAAAATTTTGCAAACGAAAAATCAAAATTGAAGCAAGATCATACAAGTAATAATTTACGCTTTCCTCAGCGAACAAATTCCCCAAGAAACCCACAATACGTTAATACTAAATCTGAACCCATGGACGTAGATCCATCCACCTCTAGAATGTTTAATAGAAACTATAATTACAGAGGTCAACAAAATACAAATTTACAAAATATTAAGCCAGTAACGGCTAACGTAAATACAAATTCGAATGGGTTTCAAGCTCAAAGTACACATGGAGTAAAGCGACCAAGGGATAGCAATAATAGTTTCCGGCCGCAAGAAAAAAATCAAAGGGTAAATAATCTAAATGAGGATTATTTTTTAGAAGAAGAGGGGACGTCCTCCCCTACATCACAGTCCGAGATGACAGAATAAATAAAAAATTGAAAACTCTTGTCGATACAGGAGCCACTTCTTGCTACATAAAGCAAGGAGTATATGAAGATAGAAATGAATTAGCCATTTACAAAAGAGTAAAAACGGTGAATGGTTTTTCAATAATAAAATATTATCATGTAATTCGTTTGTTTGGAGTAGAACAGGTTTTCTATGAGATAGATAACTTGGAATCAGATCTGCTCCTGGGATATAATTTTTTGAAAAAAATAGAAGCGCATATTGACTTGCGCAAAGGAAAAATAATTTATAAAAATATAGATGATAAAGATAATGTGAAAAGAAGCATTAATATTAACTTTCGTAATGATAGTGTTGCAAATCTGAAACCCCTTGGGACAAGAAAGTCCTAAGGCTCCTGCCGAAGTTTTTACCGGCAAAACAAAAAAAGAAAGTGAAACAAAAAAAGAAAGTGAAACAAAAAAGGCAAATAAGCCTATTAAAAGTAAAAAATTAAACCCCTTGGGATTAAAAAGTCCTAAGGCGCCCGCCGAAGAAAATACCGGCAATAAGAAAGAAGAATGTGTAGGAGAGTGTGAAATATTAAACCCCTTGGGATTAAAAAATCCTAAGGCGCCCGCCGAAGTTAATTCCGGCAAAACCAAATTAAAAAATCTTAAAAAGGCAAAAACGCCTAACATATGTGAAGAATTAAACCCCTTGGGACAAAATAGTCCTAAGGCGCCCGCCGAAGTAATTACCGGCAATAAGATAGAAAAATGTGTAAGAAATAGTGAAATATTAAACCCCTTGGGATGCGAAAATCCTAAGGCGCCAGCCGTAGAAAATACCGGCAAAATAAAAAATAAATTCGAAAATCAAAATTTGAACAAGGTACAAAGGCCTTTTAGAAATTCAAAAAATGAAATAAATCCTAAAAAGGATATGCAAAATATTGTGGAACAAAAAGTTTTCTACAAAGCCAGCCGATGATTTTACCGGCAACATTATATTAAACAAATATTTTATTTCGTTAGGACAAAAGGATCCTAAATTACAAAAAGAGGAATTTATGGGAAATTCATTTGATAATTGTTCTATAATAACTGAAAAAGATTCAGAAATAGCTGCAGTGCTCAGTGATAGGAATAATGACAATGAAGAATTGTCAAATTTTAAAAAATATGTGAGAAATAAAAATAGTGAAGAAAATTTTGAAACATTAAAGATTGAAAGTCAAGATGAGAACCTTTCGGAATTCAAAACGCAGATAAAAGAAAAAATTGCTAAAATACATTCAAGAATAAATACAAGATTTCCGTTTATGACCAACGTAAGGGCAGAAATAAGAACCAAAAATATTGAACCCATATGGAGTAGGCAATACCCATATCCTTTGTCAGTAAATTCATTCGTTAATAAAGAAATTAATAAAATGTTGAATGAAAACATAATAAGACCTAGTAAAAGCCCATATAATTCACCGATTTGGGTTGTACCCAAAAAAGGAACAAATGATGATGGCTCACCCAAACTTAGAATGGTCATCGATTATAAAAAGATTAATGAACATACCATTTCTGATCGTTATCCAATTCCGGATACTAACATAATTTTATCAAATTTAGGTAAATCAAAATATTTCTCAAGCATTGATTTGGAATCAGGTTTTCATCAAATATTAATGTCGGAAAATGACATAGAAAAAACTGCTTTCTCCGTAAATAATGGAAAATATGAATTTTTGCGAATGCCATTCGGTCTGAAAAATGCACCTAGAATTTTTCAAAGAGCAATGGATGATATATTGCGTGAACATATAGGAAAGATTTGCCATGTTTACATGGATGACATAATTATTTTTTCAGAAAATATAACACAACATTTGCGAGATTTAGAAATAGTGACGGAAGTTTTGAGGAAAGCAAATATGAAAATTTCACTTGAAAAATCAAAGTTTTTTGAAAAGGAAATAGAGTTTTTAGGATATATGATAGCACAAAATGTTATTAAAACAGACCCCAACAAAATAAGATTGATTTTAAATTACCCGATACCGGAAAATTTACGAGAACTAAGAGGATTTTTGGGAATTGCAGGATATTATCGCAAGTTTGTTAAAGATTTTGCAACAATAGCGAAACCATTGAGTAGATACTTATCCGGAGAAAATGGAAGGGTTTCCAGAAATAAGTCGAAAAAGTTTGAAATAAATTTGGATCAAAATGCGATTCAAGCATTTAATAAATTAAAAAAACATTTGGCGTCAGAAATGGAATTGACGCAACCGGATTATTCAAAGGTTTTTGTTCTTACTACCGATGCCTCTAATGTAGCAATAGGCGCTGTGCTCTCACAGGAAGGTAGACCAATCACTTTTGTTTCGAAAACTCTTAATAAAACAGAAAGAAATTACGCAACAAATGAAAAAGAATTATTTGCCATTGTTTGGGCACTAAAGACTCTTAGAAATTATTTATATGGTGTCACTAATCTGGAAATTCATACTGATCATCAACCATTGACATTTGCTTTGTCACCTCGTAACCCTAATCCGAAAATGAAAAGATGGCACGCATTTATAGAGGAGTTTGCTCCAAAATTTATTTATAGGCCTGGTAGAACCAATGTTGTAGCAGACGCATTGTCGCGTCTTGAATTATACAATATGTCCGATGATCCACAGGATTCGCAGAGTAACGAATCACAACATTCCGCACAAAGTAGTGAGAGTATTAGAATTCAAGAAACAAAAAAACCTGTAAACCAATTTAAACAACAGATAATTTTGTATAAAAACAGATTCACAATTCATGAATTAATTGAAAATTTTGGAAATAAAAGGCATTTAATAGAATATGATACAGTGGAAAATTTGCTAACCATTTTAAAAGAATTTATTCAACCAAAATTGGTAACCGCAATTCACTGTACAATAGAGGATTTATATGAAATCCAAGAACCCTTAAAACAAACCTTTCAAAACAAATTTGTTTATACAAGTCTTTTTCCGATGGATATTATTAATAGGGAAGATCAGTCTGGAATAATTGAACAAACTCATAATAGAGCTCATCGTAACTTTAATGAAAACATAAAACAAATAGAAAAATTGTACTATTGGCCAGAAATGAGAAAAAGGATGAAAGAATACATTCGTAATTGCACAATATGTAATAAAAATAAATATGATCGTCATCCAAAAAGAATACCAATAGGCAAAGCTCCAATTCCAGAAGCAGAAGGAGAACAGCTTCACTTAGATATTTTTTACGCGCAGAAGTTGAAATTCATCACATGCGTAGATGCTTATTCAAAATTTTTAGTAATGAAACATATAGAAGACAAATCTAATGTGGAGGAAAAGGTTTTGGAATTACTGCAAACTTTTACAGATGTTAAACGAATAACTTTGGATAATGAACCAAGTTTCACAACGCCAACATTTAAATCTCTGATGCAACGATTAAATATCGAAATTTTTTTTTGTGATCCCCGACACAGTATAACCAATGGGCAAATAGAAAGGGTTCATTCGACAATAATAGAAATAGCTAGATGTATAAAAGAAGAATACAGTATAGTTAGTGATTTAGAAACAATTATTAGAGCGGCACAACAGTACAATGTAACGATACATTCAGTAACTAATTTTAAACCAAAAGAGGTTCTCTATAACAAGGTGAATCATGAAAATTTACCAATAAAACTTAGGCAGGCACAGGATAAAATGTTAACAACTCATAATAGAAATAGAGTTGAAAAACAATATTGCCCAGGACAAATCATTTATGAAAAAATTATAGGAGAAAGAAATAAGTTAAAGCCTAGATATAAAAAACAGCAGGTTAAGGAAAATTTAGAAAATAAAATAATAATTAACAATAGAGATAGAATCATACATAAGGATAATATAAAATCATAATTATTCGTAGATATTCAAAATGATATTGTTCATGATTGCATTCCTGCTCGGCTCAATAGTCGCCGACATCGTGGATTATACCCGACAAAATTACGTACTGATTGAGAATGGAGACGTTTCCATATATGAAGATTATGGAGATATTTTTCACATTACAAATTTAACATATTTAGAGGAAATCATAAAAGAAGAAAAACGAGATTTTGTTAATCATCCAATTCCATATAATGACAACAATAAAATTAACAGCTTAGACGCTGAATCAGAAATTTTAATAATTAAAACTTTGTTAGGACAACTTAGACAAAATTCCTTTAGGCAGAAAAGAGGGATAAATGAGTTGGGAACAATTTGGAAATGGATAGCAGGAACTCCAGATCATGATGATTTTGTAAAAATTAATGACAAATTAAATGAATTAGTCGAAAATAATAATAAGCAATTTACTACAAATTCAGAAATGTTTAAGGTAATCACAGAATTAACAAATACAGTAAATAAAATGAAAGGAGACACATTTGCTAGAGCGTTAAAAATTAAAAGATATCAGTACATTAAGCAAGAACTTCAAAATTTAATAAATACCATCACTTTCGGAAAAATAGGAATTTTAAACCCAGTAATCCTTCACTTAAATGAGTTAAAAAACATAACAAACCATCAACATGGTTTAATGTCAATTACAGATTTAATGGATATATCAGAATTCAAAATAGTTCAAAAAACAGATATAATTGTATTATATATAAAATATCCGAAAATAAAATTTACTTGTAAATATTATGAAGCTAGAGCTATAGCACAGATAGATGGTAAGCTTATAATAGACAAAAATATAATAAATTGTAATAATGAATTTTTTAATGTACAGGATTGCAAAATGGAAATTACAAATACTTATTGTAAATTAAATAAAGAAACCACATGTTTATCACAACTTTTAAATGAAAAACAAGGAAAATGTAAAAAAATTAAAGAACGAAATAATAAAATTGAAATAATTAAACAGGGAGTTATTTTAGTTTCAGGAGAAAATTATGTTCAGAATCAAAATTTAACAGGAACATACTTAATTACTTTCGAAAATCAAACAATAATTAATAACAAAACTTATGTAAATGTTGAAACAAAAATATGGAATTATTTAAAACATAATAATGTAAATAATTTTGAAATTTTAGAATATATTGAATCAACTAATGAACAACTGAAATTTGAAAATATAAATCTTTTAAATAAGCGAAATGAAGATATCAAAAAACATTCATTTTTTTTGTATATTTTTGTGCCTTTTTGCATAATTTTGATAATTTACTTATGCGGAAGGTTACTGAAAATCAGGTAAAATTAAAAAGCAAAACGTAGATTCAGAATTGCATAAAATCACTTATAATGTCATTTTGGACAAAATAAATAATTTAACTGAATCCGGGACGATTCATCTTAGAGAGGGGGGAGTTACCGGCAGCCTCCACACACAAACCTTACCATAACTGTAAACAAAATTGATCTTTCCAATCAATTCATGCTGCGAACTGAAATCGCTTCTTAAGAAAGCACAAGCTCGCCTCTTTGTTATTGCAGCTGCAAATGGTAAACAATTTGATCTTGAATCAATGATTCAAGCTACCCAAAAATAGTTTTATGATTCATATTTGTTATTGTACGAATACAAAGTATCCTGATTTGTTTACTTGATCAAATACTGGCGCATCGATTCAGATGTAGCTTAACTAGAGTCTTGATGGAATTTTCCATCAAATAGAAATTGATATCTTTATTTCAAGGCCAAGGTATTTCACAATATGATGAAATTAGAATGTAAGCAAGCATTGTAATCCTATAAATAAGAGCAAAATGCAAATAGAGTTTTAGTTTTTGAGTAACCTTCAACATACTTGAATAAACTCGGCCTCAAGGCCTAAAATAAAAAGTATTTTTTAAAAGGT
>JARSSU010032375.1:0-26919 GCA_029619165.1 Eurosta solidaginis
CGGTGTACTTCCTTCATTTATAACACCGAGCACGTAGGTAAACGCAGCCTTGTTTAGGGGGAAAGTTTTTATAAAACAGAATTTTTTAAAACCTTTATAAGTTCATTAAAACACGGATCCTTTCACATACATAGCCTCTTCTAATTTCAAGACTCCTCGCAAATTTTAAATCACGCCTTTCTTGCTCATTTTCTTCTAACAAAGCTGCAAATGATATGGAATCCATTTTAAGCACTAAACTTTTATTTTAAATGATATAATGCAATTTTAAACTAAAATTTAAGTTGAAATTTTTTATTTACAATCGCTCAGCTGACTTCGAATAACAAAATTTGACATTTTATGTTGGCAGCACTTTTTCGGTTTCACATGAGTTCAGTGATAGCAAATTCTTCGTATTCGTAGCGGAGGGTTGTATTCGTAGATTTTCTACGATGGATTCAAGAATAGGGCTGAGTGCTTTACGCTTGCTATCTCTTCCTCGTCCCTACAGCTGCGGCAGAAGTCATTTGTCTGTAGGCCCATATAGGCACCATGAGTGTCCATGAGACAGTAACCTGTAAGAATGCCCACTAGTGGGCTTATAGAGATACGGGTTAACAGCATCACCGACTGCGATCTTTTTTCATCCAGCTTAGGCCAGATTTGCTTGGATATTCTACATGTAGGTTCCATGGCCCATCTGGCGTTTGCTTGATCGGTGAATAGAGATCGCAAGCAGTGCTTGCAGGTGTTTAGAAGAGGCTGACCCAACCATCGGAGGTTATTGTTTGCAGGTTGGTGTCTTCCCTAGCTATCTTATCCGCAGCGCAGTTTCCTGAGATGTCACAGTGGCCAGGAACCCCTATAATGCTCAGGTTGCATTTATCAGCTAGTTTGTTGAGGGTTTCTCTGTACTTCAACGCCACTGATGACGAGGTGTTACTGCATTGCAGGGATTTTATGGCAACTTAGCTGTCCGTGAAAATTGAAATAGAATTGGTCACCTGCAGGTTAGCAAGATAGAGGGCTGCTTCCCAGATAGCTATAAGTTCAGCCTGAAAAACACTAAGTGGTCGGGTAAGCGTAAGCTCTCGCTTAGATTGAGCTTCTGTCCACTAGGTTTGCTAGTAAATAATATTTTTGTTTACACTGAAAGAAAAATACTGGTAAAATCAACCGAAATACGGGTCAATTCAACCGAAATTTCTGTCAATGTTTATCAATCGCAACAAGATGTTGAATCAACTGCGCACAAATCTTTGATTCGTAATCGACCGTTTTAGTTGTCAAATGAACAAAAAAAAGTTGTTGCGACAGCTTTGTACGAAAGTACCTATGTTGCGGCATTTGCAAGGCAGATGAGTTTTCACTGAGATCTTTTCATGGCAGAAATACATTCGGAGTGCTTGCCGAATAGTGCCGAGGGGCGACCCCGCTTAGGAAAATATTCTTCTAATTGAAAAACCTTATTTGTAAAATTTTTATGTTGCTTTGCCCGGGGTGTGAACCCAGGGTCTTCGGTGTGGTAGGCGCAGCACGCTACCATCACACCACGGCGGCCACCATATACATACTGTAACGAATTTACTGCAATTTCGCTTATTTCAAATCTACTAAGGTTCGAATCACTAAACTGTTGAATAAATAACTCCAATCTTCATTAATGCAAAAATGGCCTTTATTAAAGTACTTCACAATAAATAACTCTACTATTGCCCGACAGATTGCGTGCTTAATCAAAACTGATTCTAGCGCCTCTACCGGTGTCGCCTTTTATACTGTTCGGTTTACTCGTTGATATTTCCAGGCGGTTCTGTTCTAGAATCTACTAGTTGGTTATCTGCTATAAGTTTCTCAGCTATAACGACAGATGCACAATTCACAGCTCATGTGCGTGTGTTTGTGAGCGAAACTTCCACAATTATATTGCATATCTCAGATAAGCTATCTGCATGTGTCTGTGCGCTGCTCCTCCCAACTGCACCGAAATTTGGATGGAACACCTTTCCGCCGGTGAGGGTTGTATAACAGTACCAAATCTCGCTCCAAGAAACCTTCCGAAATATGGTTTTCATCATACCTGCGTTTCATCTTACTACTCATTATCCTTGTTCGTTCCCTCACACTCTGTTGTTTGGCCAATGAACTACTTTGTAGAGCTTGCTCTTGACGGATTGACTTCACATACTCAGTATCGTTCCGACGTTTCCCAACAGAAGTGCGCGCTGGCTTGAAACCACCCTTGCATTCTTTCTGGAAAATTCTTTGAGTCGTTTTAGTGCGTCCATTAGGTTTTGTCAATGCCAGTGTTTCTCTCGCAGGTACCTTTGATTTCGCTTTATTTGGCCCATTCGATCCATCAACCTTTGCTCGATCTACTTTCCTTGACTTTCGTGATCTCTGTCGAATCTCCTCCACCAGCACTCGCTTACCGCTGAACCATTTTTCCAAACTGAAGTTAATTGGTATATCCTGGTTCTCATAACCATCGCCCTTCTCTGCATATCGATCTTGATGTCATGGTCAACCAAGAAGTCCACTCCCAATATGACTTCATCAACAATCTCCGCCATAATGAATTTGTGTAGAACCATGACCTTTCCAATTAATACCGCACATACCACTTCTCCTTTGGCTTGGTTATAGTCGCCATTGACCGTACGCAACCTTGCTTCAGGTAACGGTTTTACTCTCCTGTTGACCAAGTCAGATCGAATTAAGGAATGAGATGCGCCCGTATCTACAGTCAGTACACGTTCGTTGCCATCCACATTCCCTCTGACGGTAAGACTGCTCGATTTTCTACCAATTTGCGACACAGATATCACAGGACATTCAATAGCTGGAGCTAGCTCTCGATCTCTACATCTTACTCGCTCTTGCTCATCCCCTCCAGCTTTGTTATTAAGACCACCCATGCTGTTGAAACCACTAGGATCAAGATCGCAATGACGTGCAATGTGACCGGGCTTCCCGCATTTGAAGAATTTGATAACTTTTCACTCCGCTTTTGCGATCCTTTCAGCGCCTCCAATATTGCGTCTACCCACTCTAGCCTTTCTACTTCCACACGGCGTGCTTTCTGTCTTACACAGAAGCGACGCTGTTTCCTGAATCAGAGCATGTGATACCGTTTCTGCGAATGTTGGCTTTGGGTTTGCGTATGTAGCTCGCTTTGTTTCGACGTCCCGTATGCCATTTATAAAGCTCTGAATCTTTACCCTTTCAGTGTATTCCACGGGTGCGTGCGCATTCGCTAAATGTGCCAACCTTTCAACATCCGAGGCAAACTCCTGCAAAGTCTCATTCGCTCTTTGGTGACGGTTTTGCAACTCAATTTGTAATATCTGTTTTCTATGCTCGCTTCCATAACGTCTCTCGACAGCGGCCATCAATGCTTCATAGTTGTTCCGCTCTCCTTCGGGAATCGTCTCTAGGATTTCGGCTCCTGGCCCTTTTAATGCTACGAGGAGTGCAGCAACTTCATCTTCAGCATTCCAGTTGTTCACTGTTGCGGTCTTCTCAAATTGTAGCTTAAAGACCTGGAAAGGAACAGAACCGTCAAAGGATGGTGTTTTTACCTTTGGATTACTCGTTGAAACTGCTGGGCGATTTAGTTGCAACTCCTGTATACGATCTTTCAAAGCATCCATTTCGGCCTCCATTTTATCTTGTCGTTCACTAAAAGTCTCCAGCTACGATGAGACTTTTGTTTCCTGTGCCTCCAGCTTCGTTGAGATACGCTCTTCCTGTGCTTCGCGTTGTAATGTTATGCGTGCCTCTTGCTCTTTTAATTGTTCTGCAATTTGTGACGCCATGTGTGTTTTATGTTCATCCAATTGTGCTTCAATCTTAGATGTAATTTGTGTCGACATTTCTTAAATACGCGTTTCTTGTGCTTCCATCTTCGATGTTATACGTTTCTCTTACGATTCCAGCTGAGATGACATTTGCGACGACATTTCGGATATACGTGTCTCCTGTGCTCCTATCTTGGATGTTATACGGTTCTCCTGGGATTCTAGTCGGGATGCCACTGTCGATGTTTGAGCAGTTATTGCAGCCAATATCATGCTCAAGTCTGTGCTCGTAACTGTCTGCGATGTTTCGTTTTTCTCTTCAATTTTTGCTGTTGTCTCGTCGACATCAAGATGAAAGACATACCCTTCCACGTTAATTCCTTCCGCTTCCATTGCCTCTCATAGTCGTGCCTGAAGTTCGAGTTTAATGCCGGTTGTATTCAATCCACGGCTCTCCAACTCCTTCTTCAGTTGCTGGATCTTTAATTCACTGAACTTTGCCATGTCCTTGTTGTCCTCTGGAATTTATTCAACAATTCCTCTTCTAACACCAATTGTAACGAATTTACTGCAATTCTGTTTTCAAATCTTTACTGTTTCGATCTAAACTGTTCAAATCTTCTACTGAAAAATGGCTCGAATCATAGAATCTACTAGTTGGTTATCTGCTATAAGTTTCTCAGCTATAACTACAGATGCACAATTCACAGCTCATGCTCGTGTGTTTGTGAGCGACACTTCCACAATTATATTGCATATCTCAGATAAGATATCTGCATGTGTCTGTGCGCTGCTCCTCCGCTGCGTGTTCGTACATATGTGTAAACACAATGATTGAATTATTTATGTAGATACTTAGTGTTGCTAATATTCGTAACAATACGTAAATATGTGCATACATATAGTACAGAGCATACATAAGTACAAAGTAGAGAGCGCAGTGAGCGTAAAATTCTCTTGGAAATTTGTTCATGTATTGACTGTTTATCGCTGTTGAAATGACCAGTGAAATCAGTTGTGGTAACAAAAAATCAGTTAGATTGATTAGGAATCTGTCAATTTTACAGAATTTTGTTAACTTAAGATCTACAATTTCTCTTCTGTTGAAATGACTAAACTAATTTGTTCGCTTGACAAAGAACTCGGTCGAATTAACCATAATTCGATCAATTTCACAGAATCTCCGTTAAGTCAAGAACAACAGAACCGATTTGTTGATTTTACTAGCACCATTTCTTTCAGTGTACTCAATAGTTAATATTTTTTAACTCATTACTATTTTAATTTAATTAATATATTTCTTTCTTGTTATTTTAGTCTGCATACTTTTTGGACTCTATAATATTATTAGCATACTGTTCCTTAATGTAAGCTGCCTTGTATCGGGTATCATACAAATGGTTGTAGGATTTATAGTAATGGCATTGGAAGCGCCTTGTTGCTTCATTTGTATAGAACATGTAAATGATTTGGCTACGAAAGTAGAAGCACGCCCATTGTGGAATCGTGCTGCATTTTATTGTGTGTAAGTAAAACATTAACTTGTACTATTGTTTTGAATCAAAGTAAAAATTTTTTTGAACTCCTTTTTCAGAATTGCTCTACCACCTATAATTTTATGCCCGGGATTGGGTAGCATCTTTGCATGTGGTCTCGTATTCGGCACTGGTGTGATATATGGCCTCATGGGATTGGGTAAAAAGTGAGTAATACAATAGACTAATGAATAGTTCTAAGTGTATAAACGCACAAGGTTTGCATTTGCTACTCCATAGTAGCCGTAGAAGACTAAAATTATGCTCTGCTACTGATTCAACTCTTAACACGAACAGAGCATAGAGCAAGGTCATAGCAAAAAAAGGTTATATCACTATAATTTTAGTAGAGCGTTAGCAAAAAAAGTTTATTCAATGCTATTTGCTCGGTTGGGCATTGTTATACAAAGTCGTCGTCACTTGTTTTTGTTGTTAGGACTTATGCAGCGCTCTGTTGTAGTTGTTTTTCCCCCAGCGGGTTAGCGGGGTTATAATATACCCGCGGTAGGTATGCCTGTCGTAAGAGGCGACTAAAATACCAAATTGATTCAAGGGGTTGTAGTTGTTTTTGTCCCATTGCACAGTGTTTCGTGTAGAACAAGCTAGCTGGACAAAATTATTTTATGAGATTTTCCGTTTCATATGCAGTCATTTATTACAACAACGTCATTTTTTTCAGGCATATGTTCTGTTTTTTTTATTTTTTTCCAAAATTTTTACTCATATGCATACATTTGCTTATTTCATATACAGTAACTAATGTGAATAAGTGACATAGATCCAAAAAAATTTAAAGGACTTAAGAATAGTACTTTATTGTACTTAAATGAATGGACTACAAATCTCAATACTCTAAAAAATTCCGAAAAAAAACTAAAATTTTATATGAAAATTCGTCGAATTTTTCAAACATTTTTTAAATATAAATATTTTATGGGAAATTAGTTAAAATAAATTTGCGAAAGCGAAGATTGTAAGAATTGTCCAAAAAGGGGTGTCTACTTATTTATGTGAGTGACTGTACATATGTACATACATATTTTGTATTTATTTGAGTATTTATCCTGGCACTACAATTTTACAAATTATTTTTAGTACCAGTCAGAAATGTATGCAACATGTTATAAGCAACATATTCATAAGATTCGTGGCTTCACGCGACTGCTTTTGTGTGCTATCATCCCTGAATCGTCTCAAATCTTTGTTACGGGCTTCCTGTGCTTCCTCAGAAAGTTGACCAATAGGTAAAATTGCTGATTTTATAATATCATTACTATGCACTAAGAATTTATGAACTGTAACAGGCATATTAAACCATGGATAGAGATCTATGTATAGTTTTTTAGTCTCGACCGCAAATTTTTCAAATCTTTGGATATTTATATTGTACCCAGATGCTAATGCGCGAAGGAGAGTGTCGAATCTTTTGATGAGCGTTACATCCAATCCCGTAATCTCAGCACTAGCCTCAGAATTTTCGAAAAACCTACGAGCAGTGTTGCCGTCATTGGTATTGCCGAAACCTGGTTTTGGTTTATCTACTATCAATCCAAGTACACTTTTAAATTTATTCTGGATTTCGTTGGAACGTAGCTTTACACTCTCTTTATCTGCCTCATTCCTAAGCTGCCACTTTTTTACTTCGAGGCGATAACTTATATGAAGCAAGCATTCAAAACATCTTATCCATGCATGGGGAGTAGACAAGCCAAAATCAAGATTATCTCGGTTAGGCGTAAAGTTCCGTAACTCATTATTCATATCTTTTGGAGTGGCACCACAAATATAACACTTTTGTGCGGAAGAAGTTTCAGTCAAAGCATTGCAAACTTTTCCGTCAATCATTGTTAGAAGCATATTGTGATTTACGGAAACTTCGTATTCTTCGAGCATGTACTTTGTTGGCAACAATGCATTTATCTCCTCTAAAACTTTGTTCGTTTCAAAAATAATAAACTCTTTTGTTTCTTTAGAAAAAATAAATTTTATTGGACGACAATACATGGTAGAAGAAGGTCGAAGTTTCTGCCAAACAATGTTACCTTTTTCATCCTGTAATTGAAGAGGAACGAAGGAAAATATAAACAAAAATTCATCAGTGTCAGAACTGCATGTAAACTTTTGCTTATATGTGCTATGGCCAGAGCTTCCATCGCAACCCCACTTGCTGATTAAAGTATACGTCAAGTTTGTAGGTAATAAACTAACAAAAACTTCTTGATTTGCTAAAACTAAACGCTCAACAGTTTTATCTAATACGGACTGGACTTTAATTTCCGCACGTGTTTCACCCACATCAATTTCATTTGGATAGCATTCTTCCTTAGCTTTTCTTAGACTATAAAATGATGGATAAACCTTATGGCCTGCCTTGATGCTCCACTTCCGAGTCGTTTTGTACCCATGAGTCGTCGACTTGCTATCTACGTAGTATGCTAAAGCTTCTACATTGCTCAAGCATCTTGCATCTGGCTCACATGTCATCTTTTTGCCGGATATTTGAGTGGTTTCCTGTGATTTTTTTATAATGTTAGCAACATTTCTGTTGCCGGACATACGCGTTGATACTTCTGCCGCATAAAGTAACTCACCAGGACTTCTAGATTGCAAGAGGTCATCCACTCGACGCCGTTTGGTTTTTTCACGGCAGCTAACAAAGTCCTTCATTCGTCTTCCGGTGCCGGGGTTACCTGAAGAAGTGGTTGGTTGGTCTGATGGCAACTTTGAATCCACCGTTATTGTAAATGTGAAGTCTGGACCCGAAAGCCACTCCGAGTTTTTATTCAAAAATCGCTCCTTATGTCTTCCAGAAGCGTTCCACTTTTGATCAAGCTTCGACGAATATGCCGATATTTGTAAGCTTAAACTTTTTATCGAATCTCGGCTGCTTCGCTTAAATCGTACTTAAGTACAACAAAACTCAATAATTCTTTATATCTGGTTTCCTTCGAATGTTTAACCCAAATGTCAAAAAACTCCGTTCTTGGTACGGTTATAACTAAACTGCTTTGTGTTTTTGATTTTCCGACAGGGTGAATAGTTGATGATTGTTGTGCTGCCATCTTAAGTGTCGTTGATCGTTCTGATTTGTTATCAGTTGCGTAGTATTTATATTACATTCAGGTATTGGCGTAGATGCTACCAAATGGGGTTGTTTTGTGTAGCGTTCCTGTGTGGTTATACCTGCATTAGGATTGCTTTGTATGTACCTGTTTTTATGCCTTGGTGACTGGTGCGGTAGGTTGTGGCAGGTTGAAGTCAGTGATCTTCGCCTTTTTGCTTTTGGTGTGCTCTTGTTGACCTTGCGCGCGTTTATTTTTGTGTGTTTTATGGCTACGTGTTTGTTCCCTGTACCTGGGGATTGGTTTTGCCGTTTGTAGATCAGCTTTAAAGGTTCAAATATCTCGTCGGAGCTGGTACGTACATACATCCTATTTTATATGTAGAGATAACTAAATCTACAAAAAAAAATTAAAAATAGATGTGCAAAGAATTCGCAATGGTTTTTTCTTTGGACTATTAGAGAATGCTTGCGACTATAACATATGTAAAATTTAGCCCGGATGTCGGCGGATGTATGTAACTTTTTTTGTCCCTAAAGTTAAAAATAAAGAGAAAAAATACCCTTTCTTCTTAATAACGGAATGTTAAATATATTGAAAATACTCTAATTGCGAAAGAATTACTATTAACAAATTTTACTTACCTTCGATCTTAGAATCCATCAAAAAAATTATATAAAAGTGTTCACTTAAAAGAAATATGAAGCTTAATATTCAACAAGAATTTTGCAAATTAATTAATGCATTTTACGGCCACTCATGCCTTCTTACTTCAATTACTCAATATATATGAGAAAAAATATCAAAAAAAAAGCAAAAATCCCGTTATTTTGTTTGTTTTTCATTTCTCATTGCACTTTTCTTGGAATAAGAACTTTGTTTTTGTCCAGCTAGCTTGTTCTACACGAAACACTGTGCATTGGTGTTAATTGCCGATCTTTAAGTTGTCGTAGATTCTTATTTTTGTTGTTTGGTTATTGCATCGGGATACTCACTAGGGTGGGTCGATTTGTATGGACGAAAGTTAACCGATGTCGCGCCATTGATTTTTCGATAGGATTTGGGCTCAGGAAAAAAAGTTCCACTACGCATACCCAAAAAATAATTTTCGAGCCTGCGAAATCAAATTTTTTTAACTTTTTCTCGACTTTGATTTTTAAGGTTTTTTTCATGGCCTACTAAAAAAATTTTCATATGTATACCCTGTCCGACCCAAAAATGTCCGCTAAAAACTTTGTCGATAACAGTTTTTGGAAAAAAAAATATTCAAAAAACTTATCGACGTTTTTAGCAGACATTTTTGGGTCGGACAGGGTGTACATGAAAATTTGACAATCAAATGAAATTTTTTTTAGTAGGTCATGAAAAAACCTTAAAAATCAAAGTCGAGAAAAAGTCAAAAAAATGAAAATTCGCAGGCTCGAAAATTATTTTTTTGGGTATGCGTAATGGAACTTTATTTTCCTGAGCTCAAATCCTATCGAAAAATCGATGGCGCGATATCGGTTAATAAATCGACCCAGTTAAATACTCACCTATTGTTGTTGTCGTTGTTGTAGTTAGGGAGGGCTATCTATGTTGACGGTCTTTTGCCAGATATAGGATCCGGTACGTTATGGTAACAAGCACCATTAAAGCAAAACCCCTTGAAACGGTTGCGTTACACAACCCCTCGTATCATTTGGGCGACTATCTTTTGACAGATATACCTGCCGCGGATATATTCTAAGCCTCCTAGTCCGCTGGGGATGGGACACTCACTTCTGTTCCCACGTTGCATTGCAAGTTGTTGTATATAAGTAATAGCGCAAAAAAAGGACGGATAATTTGCTATCGCTCCACTATAAACATCGGTATTTGTATTCTGCTATTTGCTTCGCTCTAAAACGTGATAAAGCTTACAGCAAAACATAAGAAATGTTATTGCTCTTTTTGCTATGGATCTGATCCATGCTCAGAGCCGGAGCAACATCAAAAAACAAAAAAAAACTCCAGCATAGAAAAGCATTTTGAATGACTGTGAAAGCGTTACATGCCGCTAAATATCTATAGTATATAAATTTTACGTGCTAAAATATTAATGGCTACAGTCGTGACAAGTCTGCAACACATAGTTGTATGTCATTATGTTTTCAAAAACGTTGCCATATCAAATAAGAAATTGTGAAAACTATTACTCCTTAGAATTGGATTCTGACTTACCAGTTCGCATTTATGACGCCACGGTATGTAAACGTTCCGTATTCCGTCGGATTTTCGGTAGAATTTTCGGAACTTATTCGAACCCATACAGACCGTTAAAGAACAACAATACCCTTAGTGCTTCAAGAATTCTGCAAATACATTTCCAAAGTAATATTACGGTACAACTCCGTAGAGATTAAGGCTGAGCTTATCTTCCAATTTATGGCATATTGTTTTTGCTTGTGCAAGTGTATTTTTTCCATAACAAACTTCTCAGCGAGAATTTGTATGCCGTACGTAGTTTGAATTCTAATGTAGGCCTCAACCAGCTAATTTGTAGGAAAAATTTATAAAACAGCACTACACAAATTGAAAGAAAGGCCTTAATCTCTTCTGAAATATATCGCGCCACAACAGGGCGAACTTTTGAGAAAGGGAATATCAAAATTTTGTGGGCCAATATATTTCTTTAATTTTCTGCTTGGTATTAGAGCTTTTTGGCCGATGTGACTTGATGTGACGATGTGACGATGTGAGCAAAAACAATGTTTTCCTTCACTCCTATGCGTTTGGTTGGTTGGTTGATTGGTTGGAGTGGCGAGTCCCAATTGACTCCAATTAGCGCTCATTCGCCATTTTGATACCACAAACTAGTTAACCAATGAAAGGGTGTTGTAAGAAGACTAATAAACATTTTCACGCGCCTCAGGGAAAACCCGTCCCCCTATATCCATCCCGTGGAGTTTATAAATTTGGGAAGCTATCCCGGCCTAACATCCTTCAGTTCTGGGAGGCTTTCGAAAAAGAGCTTTCCAAGAAACTTTATTCTGCTTCGACAGTGTGCTGGGCATTCGCACAGCATATCTTCAACCGTTTCCTCCCCCTCCGGACGCTTGCAGCTGCGACAGGAGGTATTCTGTTCCAGTCCCATCCGTGCCGCATGTACCCCAATTGTCCAATGCCCATGAGCACCGCAACTACTCTGGATATATCCCTTCTGTTCATCTTAAGGACAGCTACATATTGTTTTTCGTTATATAATGGCCACATGCTCTTGGAAACTCTACAGGTCTGCATCCGATTCCACCTATTGTTGGCCTCACTCAACCAGTGCAGGGAGATGCGACCCTTGATGAGTCCCTGGGGTGCAAGGACCTCCATCGCTCCTGAGACATCAAGAGCCGCTCCATGCCGTGCCAGCTCATCCGACATCTCGTTACCCTGTATGTTTCGATGCCCCGGCACCCATATCAGGGCAACGATCTGCCGGCTCGCCAGAATCATGGCGCTCTCACTACACTGCCCAACCAGGTTTGATGATATCGTCTCTGACCCGAGGGCGTTTGGGCACATTTCGCTTCTTCCTCAGGGAATTCTTGTTTTTATTTGTAAAACGATAAAAAGTGTATTTTTTTATATAACGAAAGAACAATGTTTGGCATATTTGTGTCACAGTATTTGCTTTACCCTTCCGATCTGATAAAAGCTCTTTTTAGCCATGCTTCAATGGCTGATTGTTAAAATTGTGAGGCTGTAAATTAATAGAGTTTATTAGAAAGTAGCTGAGAAATAAAAACATTTTGTATATTGCTTCCCTAATATAATAAACGCTAAATAACTAAATTAATTTGTATGTGACTTTTCTCTCTCTCTTGTTCTCTCTTCCCTCATTTCAAAATTGTCCTTTTTGTTTGTTCGTTTTTTTTATACGTCTGATGTGAACCGTTAAATTGAATAATCATCTACTTTTGATTTAATACATATTTATTTATGTTAAAACAAAAAAAAATAAAAAAAATGATAAAAATAGAGCATCCCGCGAGGATATGGCTGCTGCCGCAACATCGCCCACGCAAATGCCACCCGGTGGTGGACAAATGCAAATGGGCACTGATCAACATATCACATTAATGGAAGATCCAGATGTATGGCGGCCTACATAAGTTATTCACAAAACTCCTAAATAAATAAAATAAGACAAAAACAATTTTAGAAACGCACGCTTAACATACCAACAAAAGAGTCTTCATATGTATTCAATTAGTTTGCCTAATATTTGTGAGATACATATTGCCAAGACGAATTCAGTACCAGGTGGATTTATCCTATCAGCAGCAAGTTGTCAGTTAATCGAAATCAAAACAAATTTTGTTTTGATTTGACATTTTCTGCACAGCGAATTGGGTTGTATTCGCTTTGCCATATTGGCAATGAGAGATTATATCATTGTACAGGTTTATAATTATGATATCGCTCATTTATTTCAATAGTGTCATAACTCATAAAACACAATTATCCAGGAGAGCCATTCAAAGATTTTAACTAAGGCATATTTTCATTTTTATAGCACGTGGTAAATTTTTAACTGATCAGAAAGATTTTTTTATACAACATAGATCATGATATTGGGTAGGTTTGTATGTTTTTAACTCAAAAGTCATGTTTTTTGAGTTATGGCACTATTGAAGTAAATGAGCGATATGCTTGAGAAGGAAACATTTCCTTTCTCTTTCTAACACACTGCCGTTTCACACTTCGATCAGTGTCAAACTACCGTGGAACCCAGTGGAACCTGCGTGGAACATGAGTTTGACACTGAAAGAAGTGTCAAAATTACCGGGTTGCTTCGTCGAAGCGACGCAGGGAAACAAAAAAGGAGCGGTATATCAGATATGTGTTGCTGTGATGGCAAATTTTTTTGAACGAATTTAGTATGAAAATGTAAAGTACACCTATATGGGTCCTACAAAAAATTGTACAAAAGTCTTCAATTGGGGTATCTGAAGACGCATAGTTATGCCAGCATTAAGAATACAAACACGGGTGTTAAGTTTTTCTATCCCGTTCAAAAGTTCTCCGCAAAAAACAGTTTGAAACCGTGGTCGACTGCAATAACCCGTTCCAAAATATGGAAAGAAATATGAAAAAAACGCGTTATGTCTTGGTATCAATAATACAAAGGCGAAAAATTCATCGAATTATTGGAAGCAAGGCAAAGATGCGTCTAATAATACCTCCCCCGACGGTTTTGGTCGTGTTTTGGCAATCGTCCCCGGTAATGAAATTATCACAATTTGTTAACTAAAATGGTCCAAAACATGTGGATTTTAAAGAGAGATGTAATTAAGTGCTCGTTTGAAAATAAATAAGGGTATTTCTTTGTAAATTTAGAATTAAATTTCTACCCAGTTTTCGTTAGCGGCTACTACACTTTTTTTTGTACCTATGAAGTACAACAGTGCCAAATCATGCCAAATAGCATCCACAAAAAACTAACAAGAACAAGCATTTTTATCAGGCGAGCGTGGCTGTGTGTGCGTGCTGCTACATATCCTACTTGTAAACCTTTACAATGGATTATATTCAAGGCACGTCCATACAAGGTGATGGCAAAGCGAATTCAACCCAATTCGCCGTGCAGAAGATTGTCAAATCAAAAGACAATTTTTTTTTGATTTCGATTGAATGAAATATTGTTGTACCATGGCCAAGGCGAATCTATACCAGGTGGTGGCAAAGCGAATTCAACCAATTTGCCGTGCAGAAGAATGTCAAATGAAAACAAAATGTTCATTGATTTCGATTAACTGACATATTGTTGTACAAGGCGTTGTATGGAGAAGAAGCAATCAGCTGTTGGGATAACAACACCTGGTAATGAATTCGCCTTGACCAAGGCGCTGTATGGATAATATCAAAAGCAGTCAGCTGATGGGAATTACACTACTCAATACTGAATTCGCTTTAGATTAAATTATGCAACTATTGTAAAAATTTGGAAACATTTTCAAATTGAAATAGTTACTTGCCCACCAATTGACAGAAAGCAACTACATAAATAAACTTAACTAATATGTAGTAAGAAAACAATGAAAAAAAGGAAATAAAACACACAAAAACGCAATTAACAAATTAACAACAAATATTATATGCATATTTGCGAAAAAAAAATATTTACAATTGGAGAAAAATTCGTCTTTAATTCTAAAAAAAAATAGTTAAAGCAAAACCAACATTACCTTAATATTACAATACTCAGTTGAGGACAAACATTCCATTTATAATAACTGATACATATAATACTGTTAAATAAGCATGCATACATATTTACAAGAAAAGGTTAAGGTTTAACGATTTAAATAAGTTTAAATAAAATAGTAATGTTGTTGTTATTGCTACATATATGTGCTAAGACTACACTGAATTAATGATCTCCCAAAAGCAAAACGAAATATCGAGCTCTTACCGTAATTTTGAGGTTATCAGCAAACCAATCGGGTTTACTTACTTTCTTAACTGGCGCTTAATCGTGCAAACGGTTATCACTGTCCAACAAAGCGCTCCAGTCGCTTCGCCGTTGTGCTAACTGTCGTTAATTGGCAACACCAAGGGAATTTTAATCGTTTTCCACTTGGTCGTTCCTTCCAACGGAGTGGTGCTGCCCTGTTGTTTTTAGTGTTGTTGTAGTGATAAGGACACTCCACGAAGGCCTTGGGGTGAAATCGGTTAGAAGGAATAAGAATAGGAACGGACTTAAAAACTTCGAGTTTTTTGATAAAATTGGCAAGCGTTATTTCTGGTGGCAGCAGCTCCGGTTTCGCGCTCTATCGCCTTTCTGTCGCTGCTTTTTTCTTCCTGTTATGGCGTATCGCTTCCCTCTCCAACTCGCTGTAGCGTTCATAAACTCTTCTTGTTGCGTTCGTTTGAATGTAGCACTGTAGGTAGCGTTTTTTATATCGGTTGCAACGCAGCATTCTTCATCGTACCAGTGGGTTTTTTCCCTCGGCGGCGGTACGAAGTGCTTTTGAGATATGCTCGCACTGCTCTTCTATTTCGTGGAGTTGACTTGCGCTCTCAGAGAGCAGGTATAAGAGTCGAGTTGCCGAAACACTGGCAATCGTGGAGCAATTGTGGCCTTTCAACGCCTAGCTTTCCTTGTGTGTGCTTGTTGCTTTAAGCTGCACAGGGGCGGGCACGTATTTGGCTGCGACAAGATAGTGATCCGAGTTTATGTTAGGTCCTCGAATCGTGCGCAAATGTAAAACACTGCCGTCCGTCGTATCACAACATGCTCGATCTTATTGCGTGTGCTTGGATGGGGGGGACAGCCATGTAGCTTGATTAATATTTTTTTGCATGTACCCCGTGCTGGATATGACCATGTTTCGAGCATCCGCGAAGTCGATCAGCCTCAGTCAATTAAAAGAGGTTTTATTGTGGGGGCAGAATATTCCGAACTTCTTTGCCCACCCTGGCGTTAAAGCTGCCAAGCACAACTTTTATATCAAGGCGGGGACAACGCTCGTATGTGTGTTCTAAGCGTTCGTCTCTCCGCTCCGTCGTCGGTTCATGGGCGCAGATGAATGATATATTACAAATTTTCGCTCTTATTCGAATAGCGAAGGGGTGAAAATATCAGATGGAAAAGTAGAGGGTTCCCTAGGGCACAAAGACTTCGCTTTTGGCGACTTTCTAGATATCGAAGGGGGATATCGATAGAGCTTTGGTTGATTTACATATGAATAAAGGTGGCTTTGTCTGAATTCAGCTTAGTTGGGTTAGACCCAAATCTAAAGAAGGGGGCTTGTTTCAAAAAAGCATTAGCACACTTGAAGATCATTACCGGAATTTCGAGCGAAATCAAGAAGTTATGAATTTCAATTCCTACTACTTGCATATAATAAAAAGAAACGAATCCTATAAAATATGACGAGCCGGACCCGTGCGCATCTTGCGCAACCAATATAAAAGTCTCTTATCAAATATCAACAGAAGTTAGCTGTTCTATCAATCAATTAAAACTTACAGCTTGCGCTGCCATCTGGTGTATGGTAGCAACTGTGAGTAATGCAGTGCAACCATTCACAATAGTGCCATAGTACAAATAGATTTCTTTGTGTGCTCACAATCGTTTATTTTTAACAAATTATTTTAATAAAATATAGCTAAACAAAAGCACTACGACCAAAATTGCCCAAAGCTCGCTAATAGCCCGAATTTCATCTTTGCAACCAAAACTTTATTTATAGATTTGGATTCCAAATAAGAGCGAAAAAGGGACCCGTACATAAAAACAGCAATTAGAAATAATATATATGATTCTAGTTGCTTCCGTCATAATTGGCGTCAAAACTCAATATTATTGTATTTATACTATAGTAGTATTATAGCATGCAATATCTTAAAATTCTTATATGCACCTAATATAATTATGTAAATGCAATAAAAGAAGGTTATAAATAAACATGCATCGTTATATAGGAAAATGGTTTAAGGATTTGATGTATTATTAAAAAAAAATGTTTACAAAATGAAAAAAAAATAGGACAATATTGTAAATTATTAATGGAACTGTGTATTTGTAATATTTTAAAATATTTAAACAACTACTACATCTTTTCGTGTCAAAATAAACGCTAAAGCTCTCCTTATATCGATAGCTTTCGAAATCGTTGTATGGGCTTTCGATGTTAGTGTTGTTCCGATACCATCTGGTACTCGATACCTGTACTCTAGGGCGGGTCGATTTAAAAATCGCTCATTGCTCTGTGAAAATCGAAACTTTGCCGAAGGAACCATACCTCTAAAACGAATTCTGATGCCCCTTTGGGTCGAACTTTTGGGTAGGGGCAATTTCAATTCTACCTGCTGTGTCTTGTGGTGGCTTAAAAAAAACAACACAAATCAATTTTACGATCTGCAATTGTGTCACAGTGATACCTTCATTTTTTAAAACGGTTGAATAAAAAACCCATACAACTATGTTTACGACATGCAAATGCATCACAGTGATGCCTTGGTTTTAAAAGGGGGTTGTAAAAACGCTAATTTCTAATAATTTTTTTTAATTTCTTTTCTATTACTAAGTTAAATTCATTTTTTCATTTACATATGTTCTGACTAAATAAATTTCTAAAGAGAAAAATAAACTCCAAAAAGAAAAAACATAGGCATTTCAAAGTGGGATTTTTCAAAATTTGCCCCTACGACCCAAAGGGGGGGACATCAGAATTCGTTCTAGAGGTATGGTTCCTTCGGCAAAGTTTCTTATTTTGATCCCTAGAATATGATTTTCACAGAGCAATGGGCGATTTTTTTGCCACCCCACAAATCGACCCGGCCTACTGTACTCATTGCAATAGGCCGATGAAAGTAATCGATAGCAAAAAAAAATAAAAATATCGGATGAAAATACTTGATACCTACTCGTATCGTACTCTTTAGAAAGCTCAGTTAAACTAAAGGATGCCAGGTTATCTTGTGTGGTAGCCACTGTGGCATGGGAGCTGACTCAATACCACATAAATTAACTGCGACGAAAGCTAAAGTTACTTAACAATGATGTAGTTTCTAATAAGAGATATCTCGACCCCGCATAAGTCATCTCTTAGTGAACCGTTACCAATATACTTTTACCCAGCTCTGGTAAAAGCTGGACAGGCAAGCATGAAGTGTCTTCATAATACCACTCCATCACCCTCCATGCGTATGCAGGAAGAGGGGTTGTCCATTATATTGAGATGTAACACATGGACTGTTGCTGTTGTTGTGTTGTTGTTGTCTTTGTTGTAGATATAAGGTTACTCCCCGAAAGCTTTGGGGAGTGTTATCGATATGATAGTCCTTTGCCGGATACAGATCCGGTACGCTCCGGTAACACAGGACCATTAAGGTGCTAGCCCGACCATCTCGGGAACGATTAATATGGCCACATTAAACCTTCAGGCCATTCCTCCCTCCCCACCCCCAAGTTCAATGAAGAGCTTGGGGTTGCCAGAGCCTCGTCTGTTAGTGAAACAGGATTCGCCGCGGATAGGTGAGGTTGACAATTGGGTTTGGAGCTGTATATTGCGCTGGCAACCTGAAGGGTTGCGCTACACAGCCCCTTGAATCTGGTATTTTAGTCGCCTCTTACGACAGGCTACCTACCGCGGGTATATTCTGACCCCCTAACCCACTGGGGAGTAACACATGGACTCCCACTGGACAGTGCGCGTAAGAACACCATTGATAGGTAGGCCTTGGTAATACCAGCAGACCGACTGCTAACCACTTCCGGCCATATTAAATGCATAATTTTAGGTGAGTACCTGCCAATGATGAGTCTTAAAAGCACAACGAATGCCTTCTCCATGCCATGCCAACACTTCAGTGTACAATGTTGGTACCAATATGTAGATTGTGAAGGGTGCACCTATTGGATGGGGCGAAGCACTGCTACAACAAGAACAACAATACCAACCTTGGTTAGGTACTACAGCTACCTTAATTCTCTGTCCTTTTTATTTTTTTTTAAAACCCGCACATAAATTGTTCGTCACATCTTGTTCCACCCATCTAAACTCCAAATTACAACATTCACAACTTGGGAATGTGATCAACCTTTTCATTGACCCTCCTTTGGAAGGCTCAGTTGAATCATTCGTGCATAGCTTAAAATAAATCAAGAGGCAGCTTTGCCGCTAGTGGCAGAAAATCCAAGGGAAAGCTTCACTGTTAACATATAGATTGAGGGGGCCGCTTTAACATTGGTGGCACATCATCAAGAGAAAGTTTTACTAGCAACTTTTAGAATAGAAGAGGCTGCTTTATCCCCAGTGGATACCAAGAGAAAACTTCACTGTCAACTCTTTTCAAAAATGAGCACTCCTCGCGTTTAAGTTGAAACCACAGCCACCACGAAACTCCCAGTTAAGGGCCGTCCGCATGAACAGGAGATAAGCCCTGTATACAGATTACTACTGGATTTTCCTGCTTCCAGTGGACCATTCTGGTGGGTCTGGGACAATTTCCTCTGAATGGGGTGCCCAGATTTTAGTCTCCTTTTAATACACTTCCGGCCCACGTGCTCGAAACCAAAAGAAGCACTTGTACGAGGTAACCGACTACGAAAAATACTCGGTACTTGAGCAAGGTACGCGAATATGTACTCGTAGTTAGCCGTTTCGGAACAACACTATTGTAACATTTCGAAAAATGCTTGCACATATTTATAAAACTTAGTAAAGAAAACGACCCCATTTCGATTTCGAATACTAACATCGAAATTTGGAGAAACCAAAAAAAAATTTTGTCATTAGTGAAATTTATCGCGCCTTTGTTTATGTATTAGTGAATAGATGGACTTTTATGAAAGCTCAATACTTTATTTTTATTAATTCATCGGTGCTTGTGATTTCTTCCTCTTAAGCTTTTTATCGAATATCTAGTTATTTTTAATGAAATGCTCAACAAAATTTGCTTATAAATTATTAGATAGAATTGTAGTTACGTAGTTCATACGTACGTACTAGAAAAGGGATTAATAATACTATTCGTTTCAAATAATTCGAATAAATAATGAGTTGCAAAAAAATACCTACTTACACCACGGTCATCGCTTGTTCGTATGTGTGTATGTACATATGTATGTAAGCGATGATCGTGGCATTAGTTATCTTTTTTATTTTCTCTGTTTGAAAAAAAAACTTTAACGAATTGTGTAACGAAAACCATGTAAACGAATTTCGAAAACGTTTTCAAAATACTTGAAAGATCGAGTTTTCAGAATCTTCATAAAAATTTTCAGTATTTGTTTGGGATACTGCAGATTTTTTTATTTAAAATTTAAAATTTTACATATTTTGTAAAAATCTAAAATATCTTTCGGAAAATCCCTGGGAATTTCGAGATATTTTAAACTAAATGAATTGCACTTGACATTCAAAAAGTGTCATAAAATTTTAAATACAAATTTGGTAATTTGTATTAAGGGCCAATTCAACTTCCTTAACCATAACGCCATAGTCGTAACCATACCCATATCCATAACCATCTCCATTGCGATCGATTAATGGTGCCATAACCTTAAACATCTGACATTTTCATAAAAAAGAGGAAAACGCAAAAAATTACAAACATGTGCCACAAACAATAAGTCTCTTAGTCAAAACGTATCCGAAAACAATAAATAAAATATACAGAAAGTTAATAAATTCAAATATTTTTAGGCTATGGATATGGCGAAAAACCAAAAACCAATTGGTTGGCTATGATATGGTTATGGCACCATTAATCAATTACATTGATTTCCATAAAGTTGGTTCGATCAGCTGTTATATCTGGGTATGGATAAGTCACCATTAATTGGCCCTTTAAAATGTATAAAAAGATTTCAAATTTTCTAGTTTTTTTCAAGAACATTTTCGAAAATTTGAAAGTCACAAAATATAACGTATAATTTTTATAAATATGTACATACATTGAAGAATCTCAGTTGTGTTTTAAGAACCAAAAATGTGTTGAATAACGTTATGTATATATGTATGCCTACATATGCAAATACTGCCAAACTCTTCCATACGCAAAACATAATACATACATACATATATGCCATTCTATACAATGCATTCCCATCCAAAATTGAAGTTGACAGCAAAAATGCAGCAGTAACAGCCAACAAACGAATTGTCAAATTAAAGAAAGGCAAATATTTAATTTCTATTCTATTCTTCCATTACTTTATAGTTTTTCTTACTGTAACATATATATATATATATATATATATATATGTATATATGTATATATTTGTAGCCCTATTTTGATGGCCGGATAATACGTGCAAAGTTTCTCAATAATTTTCAACATTAAAATACAGATGAGCAACAAAAAACTTGATTCGAACAAGCTAGCAAGTACTGCCAGCTCATCAGTATTGGGTTTTTAGTATCACTTAAGCCTTTTGTACTGTTTTATCTATAAAATATAAGTATTTTTATAGCATTTCTTTTTTTTCTTATTATTTGATAGTATTAAGTAGTATTTTGATTTATAGTTTCAAGTGATTCATATAAACACCAGCGAACAGAAAAATAGCAGTGGAAGTTTATATCAAATTTCGTTAGTTAAGGTTTTTATACCCAGCTGTACTTATACACAGTGTATATATAACTTTGATTGGATAACGGTTGGTTGTACAGGTATAAAGGAATCGAGATAGATATAGACTTCCATATATCAAAATCATCAGTATCGAACAAAAAGTTTGATTGAGCCATGTCCGTCCGTCCGTCCGTCTGTCGGTTAAAACGATAACTTGAGTAAATATTGAGATATCTTTACCAAATTTGGTACACTAGCTTATCTGGACCCATAATATATTGGTATTGAAAATGAGCGAAATCGGATGATAACCACGCCCACTTTTTATATATATAACATTTTTGAAAACACAAAAAACATGATTATTTAGTAAATAATACACCTAGAATGTTGAAATTTGACGTCTGGACTGATATTGAGACTTGATAAAAATTTGAAAAAATTATTTAAAATGGGCATGGCACCACCCACTTGTGATAAAATCAATTTTACAAATATTATTAATTATAAATCAAAAAACGTTAAACCTATTGTAACAAAATTCGGCAGAGTGGTTGCCCTTACTATAAGGAATGCTTTGAAGAAACATTAACGAAATCGGTTAAGGACGACGCCCACTTTTATATAAAAGATTTTTAAAAGGGTTGTGTACGAATAAAAATAGCTTATTTTTTTGCAAAAAAGAGCTTTATATCAACGGTATTTCATTTCCCAAGTGGATTTATAACAATAAATAGGAAAAACTTCAAATTAAAAAAAATGGGCGTGGCACCGCCCCTTTTATGACTAAGCAGATTTCTATGTTTAAAATTTACCGTTTGGGATCTTTTTTTTAAATTTGTTTTTAAATGTACTTTTCGGAAAAAATACAAAAAAATTTTTAAAGTTTTTTTTGTAATTTTTCAGTTTTTCGAGATTTTTCGAATTTCGCCATTTTTTCTCATAAAAAACTTCAATCAATTCTGCAATCATCCCCACTAATCCCGGAGTGGGTCGATATTTTTTTTTATTTAATTGAAAAAAAAACTTTACAATTTTTTTTGTATTTTTTCCGAAAAGTACATTTAAAAACAAATTAGATCCCAAACGGTAAATTTTTGAAAAAGTTATAGCATCACATTGGAACGATTTTCCGTCACCCCTTGTCAAAATTGAATGTGAGTGCGAGTGAAAGAAAAAAAATGACGTATATTGGAATGATTTTCCGTCATCCCTTGTCAAATTTGACTCTCGCTGCCACTCCAAATTTCACTTCCACTCTAATTCCAACTTTCACTTCCACTCTAATTCCAACTTTCACTTCCACTCTAACTCCAACTCCCACTCCAACTCTCTCTTCCCCTCCTACTACACCCCACTCATAAAAGAAATCTCTCTAATAAATTTTGCTTACATTCTTCAAATAATGGCAGAGATAAAGCGAATTTAAATTTTATTATTATTTTTTTCTTTTTATTCATATTTGTATATATAAATGTATCTCAATAAGCGCTTTAGTGTAGAAAATTTTACTAATTGTTTTATTAACGCCCTGTGTAATTTTTATATGTATTTTAAGTTCGCCAAATTAAAAAAAATATTTATTTACTAATTTGCACTCTATTTCATTAACAGGGCTTCCGCCGAACAAATGCGTCAAGCTGCTGTACAATCGGGCTTAGCAGGCACACCCACAGTAAGCGATCGCGCAAGCATTGTGAATAATGCACAACCATTCTCATTTACCGGGGCAGTGGGCACAGATAGCAATGTGTGATAGCGCAAAGCAATGAATGAAATAAACGAAAACCTTTGTAAGCATTTCAGTACACAAAGCAGCGAGAAATCAGTTGGAAAACTGCAATGCAGAAGCAAGCATTTTTTTTCAATGTTATCGATCGATAGGGAAAGTGCCTACAATAAATAATTTTGATGCAGAAAAAGATTAACTGTAAAATTTGCATGATGTATGTTAATGGCTTAGTCATTGGCACCGAAAATGCTAAGCAAACTCCGCCCGGTCTGATAATGGTATAGGTTTTTGTTTTGTTTTTTCTTTTTATTTCAATTTTCTTTTTAATAATTATACTGTTAACTGATAGCCTGCTAAATATTAAATAACTAATATAACTATGATATGTATGAATCACGCAAAACGATCAATGATCGGTATACAAAAACATTTCATTCGACATGGAATTGCCCATTATGTAAACATATTTGCAATTTTGTATGCATTTCCAATTAAAGTAATAGGAATGTTTAATTTTGGTTTACATCGCTTCTTTCACTCTTAATAAAATTACTTAATCAGTTTATTTGTTAAAATATTTTTCTGTTTTTTTTTGTTGCTTTTCCGCTGGGTTTATTAAAATTAAGAATTACATTAAAATATACAACAAAAAATTAACATATAATGTCATATACTATAAGTAAATACTTAAATTAACAAAAGTTATTATTTGTTTAAGTATTAAATGTTTATTATGTTTGCGCTAACGTTTTAACAGAAAGAAATGTAAAATTTATAATGAAATAAGTTTATGTACTGGCCATGGAAATATGTAATTAATTTTTGGCATTCCATTGGTGCGTGAACTTTATTCTGTAACTGCAGTTCGAAATTTATTTCCACGAACTTAATATTTGACTCAAGCCAAGATTCTGATTATAAGAAAACAAAAAAAAACAGCTCGTAATATATTTTCGATTTGAGCTACAGAATAGTTGCACGAAATGTTACTATGAAATTTAAAGATATGTTACCTTTAAAGGTACTGTTAAACCGTTGAGACTTAAATATTGTATTTTGTTGCATATGTTTTTTGTTGGTGTTTGGCTTTCAAAAATAAATTTGTATTAGAAAAAATATAATACAACTAAAGACACTTTTTCTTTGATTAGCGAAATTCATATACAAATTTTAATAAGCGTAAACTAAAAAATTGATTTATATTTAAAGGAAATTCATGTCAAACAAAGCTACGGTTGGAGCATAGCGGAATGATACAAGGTGACAGCATGGTGACATACCTACAAACATAAATAAAAATTGCATGTACTTTGTTTTTGTAAATTCGATGGACAAATGTCAAGATCGTACTGCGCCGGAAGTTGATTTATCAAATCAAATAAAAAAAGTTTATAATCAATTGTCCCATGCTGCCACCTTGTATCATTGCGCCATGGGTTGAAGTACACTTACATGAGTTTGATCCATCATCAATCAATGGAAATTTGTTTTGATGATATTGGTTCAATATGTTAAAAAGGGGAAGTTTTTTTGTAGAACTGTTTTCTTTTTTCTTTTAAATTCAATTCTCTCAATTTGTTTTTAAGCTGCAGCATACAATTAAGTTCTGAGTTGAATCGCCAGTTTTCATGTTAAAAAAATATTTTGTTTAATTAAACCTAAAATTTGTAGCTCTTTAAAAACAATTTCTATACTATACCACGCAAAAATATTCCATTAAAAAAACTGCAAATTAATAATTTAAATTTAAAATAAAACGTTAGCTTAAGATATCAATTTATAAAATATAGTGAAATAATTTGAAGAAAAAATAAAAAATAAACAAAAAATTTGGGTCTATCTTAAGTTAACTTTAAGGTTTAAAGTTCACGTGAGAAAAAACACTTAACATTTATTCTCGAGCGTGCTCTTTCTTGAAAAAATATACATATTTTTATTCAAAAAATTGTGCGAAAACTAAACACGATAAATGTTTAAGCAATTTTGTTAAAAAAAACGATAAGTAAAATAAATTGAAATGCAAATCTATACAAGGTGTTGGCAAAACGAATTCAACTCAATTCGTCGTGCAGAAGAGTGTCAATGCAAAAGTAAATTAACATTGATTTCGATTAACTGACATCTTGCTGCACCAAGGCGTCGCGCAAATTATCAAAGAAGAAGCAATCAATTATGGTATAACACCACCTTGTACTGAATACGCCTTGATAAATTGAAAGCTTTTCAAAAATTTTAATAAGGCAATTCACAAGGTCTTTTGCTGTCTTATGTAGTATTTTTTTCAAACACTACCCTTCCGAACACTACAATGAGTTGTATGTTGTATTTAAATACATCCGTAAGAGCTAACGGTTAAAAGCTATGTTTCAATCAAGTTTGTTATTGGAAACCATGGCAACAACTTTAAAACTTTACAATAAATACGAGACTATTGTGGATTGCCCTTTGTTTTTTTCAAATTCAATTCAAGTATACTGCTCGAATTCGTATACCGAAATGTATATTTTCAAATTCAAAAAAATTCAATATCTTTTTCGTCGCTATAAGAAAAATTTCAACCAGCTTCCATACAAATCGTAACGAATTGATTCCAAACAGCGATCGATTTGACATGATATGATCTATTCATAAAATTCTTCTAATAAGGAAAGTTGTAATCAATCTCCACTCGTTTGAAAAGATTTCTATGCCACAATTAATTGCATCAGCTTGAATTTTGGTCGAATAGTCAGTCGGCTTAATTGGTTTGCTTAGGTAACAGTTCAGGCACCTATGAAAATTTTACATTTTCGAAATTCAAACTCACGCATCACATACATACATATCTGTATCTAATTTTTTCGCTTTATTAAAGGTATGTATGTAACTTTTCTTTTTTTTTCAAAATAATTTTAATCATGCTTAGGTATATATTAAAGTTCATAAATGTTGAGCAAAATAAGTAAATATCTGCTGTAGATGAATGTTTTAATGCAGTGTCAGCGCAAAATTGTATTACCATAGAATTAGTCGTAAATATATAATATATACATACATAAATAAATAGTTAAATAAATGTAAAATTTTATGAAAAATACTTAAATTGACAAAACAAAAACTAATATAAACGAGATCTTCATCGTATAATCTTGTATAAATACATATGTATGTATTTATTAATAATTATCTTCAATTAAGTTAAATTAAAATAATGAATAGGAACATATTAAAGGTATAAATTACATATTTAAAATTCATAAAAAAATTTAATTAAATAATTAATAAAAATTAAAACTTAAAGCAATCTTTCATTGATGTAGATACATACGAGTCAATGGAGTTTAGTAAATAATTCCTTACTGCCAACTGAGCTGATGTAGGAGTCCCTACTGTTGTTCATCCTACAATAATGGAACTGACATTGTTCTTATAAACGGTGAGTACTACAAATTTAATGCCTGATTAAAACTCTTTACATCTTTAATTTTTCGCAATGCTAGAGAGAGCAAATTCCGTGCATTTGTCAGTGTACTGTCCAAATAATTAAGTACTTATTACTTACAGGTAATTTACACGCTTTACTACGCGACGGCTATCGCAAGAACCCAGCGAAAACTGGCAAAAAGGGTTGTAAGCAATATGGAAGTTTCACTCCTGATAGATAGACCTATGAATAAGGTAAATATAGTACATCATACACCTTAGAATTTTGTCTTATTTAAGGTTTACTTACGCTACAGATAAGCCTTAAACATAAGGATAACAAAATAAATAGTTCTATATAA
>JARSSU010032376.1:0-104162 GCA_029619165.1 Eurosta solidaginis
AGCGTTTTGACGTCTCCTTTCTTTTCTGGAGCATAGTTTCGCCCAACGATGGAATTTTGCAATTGCGTTTCGCCTTTCATTACCTCTAGCGCGAAAGGAACTAAACCTTCCCACAAATCGCAAGTACAGACCACAAGCGTTATTTTCCTGCACGTATTTCAATTTCGGAAAGGCATTAATGCATAGTCATTTTTTAATGATAATGAAAAAAACCAGTGCCTGCAGACTAGGATCAAGCAGAACATTTCAATATGAGTAGTGAGTTTTGTTCAAATAGCGACTCCATCTTTGTAATAATTGATCATCGCACTGATCTTTTATTGCGTCTTGGATCAAAACCAGAAGAGTCGCATACACAGTCTCCATTTTCAAATTTTTTTAACTTTACTTTTACAATAAATTTTTAGAATTAGACTTATTGTTCAATTGCTTAAGTTTTGTATTATATTCAAACTGTATAAAATTAACTAATAAACAAAGGTAAGGAAGCTCTAAGTTCGGGTGAAAGCCGAACATTACTATACCCAGCATGTACACTTGAAAATGCTCATTTTGTTTGTTTTGTATTGCTTAATAGTGCTCCTACAAGGCTGCGCAAATAATACAATACATTTGGTTCTAATTCTGCAACTAATTGCGTTTAAAAGCCAAAAGCACAAAAAGGAACAGAAGGCTAACACTATCGGACCTTGAGACAGGTAATAATGCCAGCTTATTCACTTCAAGATATGCGGCGATTTACCCTACTGTTTATTTTAAAATAAAAATAATAACAGAACAATAAAATACGTTTTTTCGGTACAAAACTATTTTCGCTAAGATTTAACTTCATTATTTTTGCCTTACGACCCTTTTTGAAGTTATTCTTATATAAACTGTGCCTCTTGGGGTTTAGCGCGACTGGTCCTAACCAATAAGTATCCATTTTTCACTAGAAATATCTTCCGCATAAGAAAAATATGCGTACCCAAATATTATTACGACTAATGCTTAATTTTTCCTTCGAGTTATGGCCTCCGCAAACATAGAAAATTAGCTTAACCATTATAAAAGGCGATAGCCTCGCCCCATTTTTTAATTTTAGGTATTTCATATTATAATGTTATAATCAATCTAAAAGTTAAATTCTATTGATACAAAATCTCTTTTTGACCCAAGATATAGCTTATTTATTCTTCGTCTAAAAGATTCTTCTTTAAATCGCTTTATATAAAGGCCCGGCCGTGGTACTTCTGACCGCATCTCGTCCATTTTTTCCTAGAAATCTTTCCTGCTAATCGGCGTCTCCTTTGTTCTCCCGACTTTTATTACGATCTCGTACTAATTATTACTAGAGTTATGGACTCCCGAAACATAGAAAATTGACAATTAGTCATAAAAGCCGCGGCGTCATAGCCACGCCCATTTTTTTAAATTGATAGATGCTCTGTCCCATATTTCTTGACATAATAAATCACACTGAGGGCCAAATGTCAAATACATTAGCCCGTATAAATATATAGCCCCTTATTTATTCGTCCACGACACTCTTAAAAAATCTTCTATATAGAAAGTGGGCTTGGTCCTCTAACACGAATTCGCTTATATTTTTCTTTTGAAGCACATTCTATATAGTAAGGGCCCCACACTCCTTGCTCAACCCGATTGATATACGTTAGCGTTTAACGATATTTTGATGTATGCAATTAATCAATATTTGTAAAATGAATTTTAATCACAAGTGCGCGAGTGCCACCGCCATTTAAAAAAATGTTCCAATTTTATAAGAGTCTCAATATCAGTCCACAAGTCAAACTTCAACATTCTATTGTGTGTTATTTACTAAATAATCAGATTTATTTCGCGCTTTTTACCAAAATGTTATATATATAAAAAGTGGGTCGTAGTTGATTATCCTGATTTCGCCCTCATTTTCATACCAATCTATTCTGGTGCATCCACGATAAGCCTCGGCTGCCTACCAAATTTGGTGAAGATATCCTCAATATTTACTCACCAGTTAATCGTGTTAAAGGACAGCACAGGAAACGGACGAACTGGACGCGACATAGATCAATCATTTCTACCTTTTTCGATAAATGATGATTTTGCATCTATAGGAAGTCTATATCTAAGTAATCAATTCCTTTATACCTGCCCCACCACCAACCGATCCAATCTAAAGGTATAATACCCGTGTACAAGTCTTCACAGCAGGTATAAAAAAGCATAAGCTAAATTAAGCTTTCCCAATTTAAATTAAAAGCGTTACTGCCTTAAACCGCACCTCAGTAGATTTTTTTAAAATCTACATATGCTCAAGATCTTTTCTATCCATGTAGCCCTAAATATCATAATATCATAACGCTTGTTTCTTTCTCTTACTTTTGGTGGTCGCCCCAGTATTTTTCCTACTTGAATAGTGCTACGTTTATTTATAAAAGATTAAACGCCAATTCAATTATATAGGTACGCCGCGTAGTATGAGCATATCAACTTATGTTAATCATTCCTTCGCACCCCTATTCGAGCCTCTGTAACAAAAATATTTACTACCTAGGCCATGCGACACAATTTTTGAAAAAATTTCGTTACCAATATATTAACACTGTTAAGCACGCAAAACAGCATGTTTCTTGTTAATATTTACCCAAAAAGCAAAGTAAACTGTAATAGCCCTAAGTTATAAAAAGTTTTACTCAAATAAACACCAAAGCCTTAATCCAACGATAGTTTCTTCTGGGCTTTACAAATTGCTATTAGAAAAAGCGTAGCAATACAATCGAAAACAGCTAAGTTTGGTTTTTAAGATTAAAAATAGCAAAATTCTATAAGTAATGTCAAAAATAAGCCCCTTGTATATAAAATTGCTCTTCAAAAAGCTTGTAATAAACGTATGATTGTTATTTCAATCAGCTCAATAATATTAACAATATACACATTAAATTTATATACATGCACAACTATATAAATATCAAATTAATTCTAATTTCATGCAGTATATAATTGAAGAATGACGCCTGCCAATTCTAATGGGTTGAATATGGAGGACAAAAACCCTGTTGTAATAAGACAAACGTTTTTAAAAATCAAGTTTTTAAATTCAACTTGAATAAAAATTTACAAATCTCGTCCTTTTTCGTAAACAATTACTATTTACTAAAAATCAAATATGATTTAATATAGAAGCGTTTATATATCGTTTAACACAGTAAGTGTTACTTTAAAGTTACTTTCAAAACATCTTATAGAAATCTGTCCTGTTCGGGATTTAAGTGTAAAATAATACAAACACAATTTAGTAATCCGCTATATGCTGCATAAGCTCGTACCGCTTAAAAAAATGTTTAATTTAAGCCCAGGCGCGGAATAATAAGAACTATAGGTCTAAAAATAAGCTACGCAAAATTTTACTCGAATTCGGAAAGTTCTTAAGAATTTTAAACCATTCATGTACATACATCTCAGGGTGCCTATTCAAGTTATATATAAATAATTAGATATCATTTTTTTAATTATTATTGGCCCCTTTCATCTTTAAATTATATTAAATCTACTAGCTTTATCCGCCGTACTGTTAACGCCCTGAGATCGAATGAATGTTTTTGCACCTAATTTTTTGTTTTGCTTCTTCTTGGTAATTTAGTTTTATGGTTCTGTAAATTGCCAATATGGAATTATGCTACGCCCCATATCAACAAAATAAATTTGCTCGTGAAAATGTTCATTTACAACTATTTATTATTAGTATCTGTATATGTAATATCCAAGTGGGCGACACAATATTTTTGGTTCTTTTTCGACTTCGACCAGTGCAAAAGATAAACAAATTTGTTAGGACCATTCCAAAGCTTAGTAGCAAGCAACTAGCATGATTCGGTGGCCCATGGGAAAAGCACGGACTACTGCTAAAGTAATCCTGCAACAGTAAGCGATGCGTACTTCGATTGCTCTTCGAAATTACATTCTTGCATTAAATTTATTAGCGCCCAAAGTCTGGTCCATTGCCACAATTTTGGTGGGTCTAAATTTCAAGAACATGATTAAGCACGATCAAGGTTCTAAAGAGCTTTAGAAATTCAATTGGAATAATTTCACAATTTGATTATTACATCTGTAACTGGTCGATGCAGATTTACATTTCGTACATCTTCACAGAATTTGCAAGTTTTTGAAATGCGCATCATTGATTTTGTTAACATGACATTTTTGGGACCAGAAGATTGCTCGCTTCGCATAGCCAAAAAAATTCAATTTAAAATTCTATAATCTGAAATTATGAAAAAACTTCAGTACTATGATCCGAAGAACCTACAGCAAAATTTGGTGCATGATTTACAAGAGTGCGGAACTGCCCGTTTACCATAGGCTAACACACAGATACCACAGAAATTTGATGGTCGATATATTATATAGATTGCAGATCAGACTGAAGCTAAACAAATTTTCCAAAAACCTCAACAATTCAGTCAAACTAGTAGGTGTATAAAATAATCTAAGTTTGACGGCCAGCCATTATGTTCTGAAAAACCTCATTTGTAGCGGAGGGTGCCACTCCACTTTTCTTTCCCTATTCACATTTCACTCAGAGGTGTTAGGACTTAACCCTCATATTCGCCCCTTCCGTACCAATTACACATATCCTAACCATTAACTCACATCCAGAGAATATGCCCAGCTATGATATATTCCATTACGTATGTGGAGGTGCCACTACGCCGCCCCCCCTTTTCCTAATTCCACATTCTCTTGGCTGCGTGTATTAAGATTTCTTAAAAATTCACTTCAATATTAACTCCTATACTGAATTTCAATGCTTCTCGGCACTGTCATACATTCAGCAGTTATTGAGTACCAATGTAGATTTCATATTGTATGGGAGGATGCCTACGCCCTTTTATATATATCGAAATTACTTTAGCCTAAAACATTATAGTTATCGAAATAGGAAGCTGTGGAAATATTTGTTATCCATACCGAACAACACACACATACAGAATTTGATTTTGATATATATAGATAAACACTGTTAGGGGTACCACAGAGGCCACGTTTTGGCCTATATCTGAGACCCCTAGTCACACAGAGGTACGAAAAATATCCAGTATTTAAAGTGCTATAAATAGCTTCCATTTCGGTACTCATATTGTACACAACACATACCCATGATATTACCTAGTATCCACAGAACGCGCTAGATAAGAGAAGTACTATCCTATATCCGCCTCCCTGGATGTTAAGCCCTACATTTTACACTATTTCATCTTCGCTCCCCCCCCCCCCCACCCCAAATCGCCGTTAAATCCAGTTCTTGTGTTATAAATAGTGTCTAACTAATCACATTTCTTTTATATACACATTATAGAGTTAATCCTGGTCCACATTTTGGTCGATATCTTCGCAAACTATGATGGATATTGAAAAAGGAAATCAACTCTATATTAAAACCCTCGTCGATACCTATTGTTTTAGTACCCATATCCCATGACCCCGCATTTTAGGGTTAACCCTGACACGTCCACATTTTGGTCGATATATCTAAGAACGATTTCTAAATCTTTGGAATCGTTTCTAGACTATAACCATGTCGCCGACCACGACCAAATCTATGCTCCAAAATTTCATCTCAAGCGCCCGTTCCCCCACCCCGCCGTTCCTCTGAACTTGCGGTCCAGAAAAAAGAGCCTTCAAAATATGATATTCCAAATTCATTTCCTATAAAAAAAATCATAACTCAAGAAAGCGGCTCTAAACCGAAGTATTTGCCCAGGATTTCAAAATCAACTACACACATACCATCTCCTCCTTCCGGCCTATCTTTCCTAATTTCATGAGCCAATAATGTCCGAGAACGTTCTACTGAGTTATGGAGTGACAATCAAAATGCCTACACTTCTTTTCTATATATATAGATTTTAATGGCTCGAGGGCCGTATCCAAAAAAAACGCAGTATAAATATTTTATTTTGATATTTTTATAATTCGATATTCCCCTCTTCAGACCACTATTCAGTCCGACAGTCACATCAGGTATCTCCTGCCCCTGAAAAAAAACAAAACAAAAACAAGAGTATAACACTTATCAAAAATCAAAACATAAAACAAATGCCACTTACACAATTGAGGGATGTCTCAGTAAGACCACATATGGTTAGTCTGCGTACTTAACATACTCAATTGTGTAAGTATGGCTATTTCGTATTTATGTCTAAGCATTTTATGAAAATGTTTTATAATATATTGTTTTTTTCTCTCGTTATTGATTTTTGTTTCACCAGCTCCGATCCGCATGACTTCACGACTGAAGTCGAAATATACGACATATTAAAATAAAAAATACAAATTATAAAATATTTATTTCCCACCACACGCCACTGCCGTTTTATATTTTTGCAGATCTAAGGCCCTCCATACCGCACTCATAAAAATAGTTAATAAATATTGCATAACCCGTTGTTTGTATAATTCATTTATTACGTAAAAGTAAACTATATATAAATACCCATATAAATCATAACTAAAAGACAAATCCAGCTTCCAACACCAAGAGTTCAACGCATCCTACCCACCCCATAGCCGCCACATCTTGGACGTAAGTTCAACTATGATCACCACCCTTCCCAAATAAAAAAGACGAATTCCCTCTCTCGACTTTTCCCAAAAATAAAAAAAAAGAAAAAGCCATTTTCGAACTACTAAAAATGCCAGTTTAATTTATATGGACCTCCTGAAACGATTTTCAGCCATTACTAATATCTTATTTACCATAACATTCAGCCATATGCTGACCCGCGTACAGCTACGAAAAGAGCTGGACTTAATGCACTCCAAACAAGAAATTGCGAGAAACAGCTGTTAAAGTTAAAAACAAAACAATGCATTTCTTCAGAGACGTTTGTGTTCACTTCTTTTATTTTTCTTATTTTTTTTGAGTCATAAGCCACCTTATCCTTTTCAAGACAGCGGTTACATATAAGTTCTTGTTCAAACAGAACAAATATCTTAGTAGATATTCATGCGCCTTATAGCCCAGAAATAGAGCACCATTCCACGAACGAAAATCAAAAGTGGTCAGGCCTCGCGTTATTACCAAAATACTACAAAACAAAAAATATTATCTAATAAGCCAAACGATGGACTTGAAATTCAAAGAAGCTTCAGATGTTCAATAGTGTAATATCGTACCTTCTGAAAAAAAATAAAAGAACTTTATTTTAGGCGCAAGATCCGGGTAACTTTTTATATTGCGCTGTACTTAAATTATGTCGCATCCGTTGTCCCTTTTTCATAATGCAGTTGATCCATATGTGCGCACTAGAACTGTGATTTGTTATAGTCTACGAACAAAACTTCTAATATGTGTGCATCAGAAAGCAGCGCACGTTTATGACACTTTCAGGAAAATCTACATCTGACATTCACTCCTTTTTTCCCCATTTTGTTTCTCGATCTAGATAGGCTTTTTAAAGATAAATATTTAGTTTTTACTGGTGTATCAACAGCCTTATATCTGAAGACGCCAAAAAGAAGCGTCGATCAACATACCTGTATTTTCTTTAATATCGGAACTGCAATTTACAACATATATGTGTGTGGTCTCGTGCAATGGCAGTCAATTGTTTTTCTTAGGCCGTTATCTCAGCGAGCTTCAATGGATTTATTATGTATACATGTATTGCCTCTTAGTTAATACTCTTTTGTGCATAGTGACAAGCAAACTAGTAAGAAAACGATCGATTACTAAAATGCAAAAATTCAAGTTTTTTGGTTTTTTTTGTATTTTTTCTTAGATATATCTCTCAATAAAACTAATATTTGTATATCGTAAGAACACAAAACGTACTCTATGGAATATATGTATCCGCTTATGAAAAGGGGGTTTCCGGCTTTTGCTTACGTATGGGAAATTCAAGGTATGCAGATTTGTTTACTACTTTGAGGTATGTCTCGCAAAAAATGTGTTTTTAATGTCATAAAAATATTCATTGAAAAACTTGTCGCGTCCTTAACCGTACTTTGGCTTATTTCTAGCGTTTTGAAAAGTATATTCAGATTTCGTAAATCTATGGGCATAGGGTCGCCTTTCACCTTCAGTCTCTCGAATGCACGAATATCTCCAAGATGTTTATTAATTAACCAATACAATTCTAAAATTTTTACTTCATATCTATATTGTAAGTTTTTCACATAGTAACAAACAAGTTACACATATTACGGTTATCAATAATTTTATATTATGTATATTATTTTTACAATTTTCAAATGCAACTGTCACTGTCACTGACTGTCACGTTCTAAAAGTTATCCAGTGTCAGTAAATTTTTGCACAGCATATTTTAGATCATATTTATTAAATATCCGCCCGCAAACTGTAATATATGTGACCTGAATCATGAACGTGCCCTATTGTGCGAAAATACCGTCTTCACTTTTTGATGGAGGTCTTTTAGAAATTTAACGCTCTTTTCAATGAACAACCGCAGTTTTCTATCTTTCTAGTTTTTCACAAATCGCATTTAAACCAAACCGAACACAAATACGATTTTTTGAAATTTCGATCCATGCGCCACCTATCGAGTATTTTTTTCTTATTATTGCATTGTCATCGGGTGTCTGAACTACATAGCAGGATTCAGCTTGTAGCTATCGGGAAATAATTAAATTTTAATTACAAAATTCGTTCACAACGGGCGGCCGGTCGGCCGCTACGACAGAGTCAAGCTAAACAAAAACTTTAAACGCGTTTTTCTCGAAAACTTGTTTGTTCGCACAATAGGGTCGTTTCATGACTCCAGGTCACATATGTACCTATGCAAAAAAGTATATATGTGACCAGTCCCTATGAAAAGGTGGCTTATGACGGTTAACAGCTGTTTCTCGTCAATTTCTTTTTTGAGGTCATAAGCCACCTTTTCATAGGCCGGGCCACATATAACAAGCAGTTTAAAGTGCACTCTAATAGGCAGCTTTTATCTGAGCCCATTTTTTGACATTCAAACACAAATTTGGTTGTACATCACAAATCGACCAGAAATTTAACTCGCAACAAAATATAATTTACACATTTTTTGATTTTAACTGTGTTACCACACGGGACAGAATATGGCTACAATTTCTGCATACAAAATTGTGTGATTAAAATTTTACCATAGCAGCTTAAATAAACCTGAAGTAAATTTCACCAAAAACAATATTTTCAGAGTAATGGGAGAATTATTTATCACTGGGAGCAGGATTTAGCAATGACTCACAGCATGACCTTGTAGCAAATAAAAAAGGAATTAGGAAGATAAAGATACGAACTGAATATTATTTTCCTCAGAAGCCAATGCGTAAACAAGCTTGAGCCCCAAGAAAAACAGTTAAATATTACTCTGACTTTTTAAAAACATATAAATAGAATTGTTGTTGATTAAAACAAGATAAAAAGCTAACACGAGTCTAAACATGTAGACAGGGGCGTAACGAACAAAATGTACACGGAGCGCCATTCCATATTCACGTAACGACAGCTGAGAGGAGGAATATCAGCTTGTATTGACTGCCGGTTAGGAAGCGCTGTAGCCCAAATTTTTGTGAAGATTGCCAAATGAAAATGTACTGGATATATGGAACATTGCTAGAGGTAGAGCGTTTTAGAACCGGCAACGGAAATAAATATGAACCTTCAAAATCTATCAGTCAAACAAATTTCTTGGATCACAAAAGGTTTTAAAATCCGGGAAAGTTGCTGGAAGAAGGGTGAACGAAGCTTTACAACGCTTGATGGCCCTTTGCCGGATGCAAATCGGGTACATTACGGCTACAAGCACCATTAAGGTACTAGCCCGATCATCTCGGGAACGATTTATTATGACCACATGAACCTTATATGCCATCCCGCTTTCCCACCCTCTAGCTCCATGAGGAACTTGGGTCGCTAGAGACTCGGCTGCTAAGAAACATGATTCGCCACCGGTAGTTGAGATTGACAATTGGGTCTAGAAGCTAAATTGCCCTGGCAACCCCTTAAAAGTGTTACGCTACATAACCCTTGGATCAGTTTTGTATTTAGTCGCCCTCTTCCGACAGGCATACCTGCCGCGGGTACATATCGATAACTGGCTTGGTGAGGAAAACACTCAGGATCTAAAGCCCAACATGTGTATGCGCTGTTGTTGTAGTTGTTGTATTAACGATGTTGATGGTCCTTTGCCGGATAAAGATCCGCTACGTTCCGCTAACAACGCACTATTAATGTACAAGCCCGACCATCTCGGGAACGATTTATATGACCACATTAAACCTTTTAGGCCATACCGCCCCCCCCCACCCCCTAGTTCCATGAAGAACTTGGGGTCGCCAGACCCTCGCCTGCTAAATATGTGTACCTCACATAGGTGAGGTTGGCAATTGGGTTGCGGAAGCTTTGAAGCTATAAAGTTTGTATTACGTCATGTGGTGATGCGCACCTCCACTGGAAGGTGGACGACCGAAATAATCCTGATTACAACCGTAAAGTACGGTATTTTCAAAGACAGACATCGCGTTTCCGAAATGTAGAGAAGATCCCCGGCAAAACATTACTTTGAAAAGATATTTAAAGTAGAACTTGTAGACAAACACCTTGCGTGGCCTCAAAATCTCGAGATTTTCTCATGCACTTACGTGGTATACGGACGTTCCAAAGACTCCAGATGGGGCTAGAGACGGAGAATTTTGCGTTTCCGATCATTTTTTAGAAGGAGATAGCCGTTAAGACGATGGGAACATCACTATACTAAATGATAGTCAAGCCGTTCGCAAAGCCATTTGCTCATGTGAGATAAAGTCCTCAGAAGTCCTAACAATTGAACATCACCAGTTTTACTTTGACAAGCAGTGGGATATAACTGATAGAGTGCTATATGTTCAAGAATGTATCCATTAGAGTGGTTTTATCTCATAAAAAAAATGTCAGAATTTTGTTGGGGGTACCCCCCTAAAATGTTAAATTTTGTTAGAGTTCAAGATTGCCAAAGTTTAAGCACAATTGGAAGATGTTAACCCATGTCACTGGGGCCTCAAAGTTTTGAAAATCTCGATTTTTTGGCAGTTTGGTGACTTCGGCGATACATGTCTCTGGAACGGCTAAAGCTATGTGCCCATGTCATACGTCAAATTAAAGGCGACACCATTAATAATATTTTAAATCCAATAAAAAAATACGTAAGTTGTACAGAATTCGAGATAATGAAGCCACTATCCCTAAAAACGTGACCGGTACCTGGTACCCCTTAGAGCGAAGATGCGTGATTTGTATTATAATGCTTATTATGGACAAATACTTGTACTTTGGAGTCCCATTTCATTTAAATATGTTTGCTATGTTATACCGTTAATTTTAGACCCACAACAATGTTTTTTTTTATTTCAGGTATGTATCTATTTTTTCCTCATACTGCTTTCCCCCCAAGCTTTGAGGCCCCAGTGGCACGAGTTAACATCTTCTAACTGTGCTCAAACTTTGGCAATCTTAAAATCAAACAACTTAAATATTTTAGGGGGGTGCCCGCAAAAAAATCCGACATCGATTTTATAATACCACCCTAGTATCCATATTTTATATTAGTTTATAGGGACACCAGCAACCCTAAGGGGACGCCTCTGATGTATGCAAATGTGTTTTTTATGCATTGTGTTGTGTACGAAAAACTCGCGACGCCCATAACTTTTTGTCCACTTCCATTTCAGTATTCAACAGTCTCTCAAACGGAATTAACTAACATTTGCTTTACAAGGATTAAGACAGAGTAAACTAGCTTAATGAAAATGAAGTTTTTTCAGTACTAGCGGGTAAGTGCTAAAGAAAAAGTTCTGCCAAGTGTGAAAACTGTTATTATTACTATACCTTCAGATCACTTAAAGGTTTGACTTACAAAGCTCCTGAAAGTTATTCTAAATCCGATGAAATACTTTGATGTAGTCGAAGGAGTAGTCTTCAAAAGAAGTTATTTATATGACACTACCCTCAAACCGCAAAATTCTCAGGTTGTGATGGCTTTCCTAAGCCCTTTGAAAATAGAGCCGGTGGAACTCTATATGACAATGATATGTCAGGAGCGTGCTCAGTTTAGTTCGAAAATATATATATACTTAGATGTGCGTCCTTCGGCAATAAGTCGTCTGCAAATATTGTAGTTTTGGTTCTCTTTCTGACAGTTTTAGAGGCTACATAGAGGATTCAGCCGCTAGAGCAACAGTGCCTCATCACAAAATAATTTGGTCTTTCAACTGGAAGTTTACTTGACTTAATTTTAAGGATTTGACAAGCCCAAGTTATCACACATTCGAGGGAAACATTTTTCGGAAGATCTTTGGGCATTCGTCCTTAGGTTTAGTGGAGTTAATACTGCCGTAGTTCTTTGTTGCATATGAAGGCAGTACTCTCCGTATCAGCACCTTATGGTACTAGCTGGGAAATGATTTTTTTACGCTTAAGGTCTGTGGATTTTAGGTACCAGTTTCGACAGCCTTTTAGCTCGACGTCCCGTATTAGTCACAATTTCAATGTGGTAACTGGCGCTAACTGGAAATATCAAGGGAAATACAGTAGAGCACTCAACTTTTCTTTACCGACAAACTTGCATATCATCCAAACCTAATGATTTAAAAAACTACCTTAGTAGATCTATATAAAAAGTGATTTTAAAGGTTTTTGTTTCAATCCAGTCGCATGACTTACAAATGTCTACCGAGGTCGTCAAAATATGTTTTCTGTGCTAGATCTACCAGAATTGTCGTAGGAACAAATAACCGTACCCAACCAGCGAAGTTGTTGCACTTATTTCGTGCACTCTATTTATACTTGTGCGTAAAACTCGATATTCCACGTTGGTAGTACATGAAAACTCATAACCCCCTTCAGAAGACATTGCTCTCAAAAACTTCAAGAATCATCTCTTCCTTTTTTGATAATTTCCATGACGCAAGAGAGCTTAGCTCCGATTTTGTAAAGCCCGGCGGATAACCATAATACGTCATAATACGGCGGGTAGTTATTTTTTAACCATTCTCACTTCATTATAGGTGTCGGAACGTATATTATCTTGCCAGAGATTGGGGTTTCGCGTTCGTCAATTTCCTCGCTAACTAGCAGGGAGTTGGTCAATTCATTCCACATTATATTCCAACTGTCCATTGTCATTCCTGCAATAGCTTACCCTTCTCGTGAAACTTTTCGTCATCCGCCAGAAGTTGTTAGGATTTTCGAGGAGTCTTTCCATCAGGCAGCATCCAAAGTTTCCCACACTAATGCCGTTCTACCCTATGTATTTTTATTCAAACTAGACAACTTGTTGTTGTTTTAACGTTGAAGTCACTCCCCGCAGCTTTTGGTTGTTTTATTGGTGTTGAGGGTCCTTTCCTAGTACCAATGAGGTATTAGCCCGATCATCTCGGGACCGATTTGATAGGACTCGGTTGAACCTTTTAGGTAATTCCACCCCCTAGTTCCATTAGGAACTTTGGGTCGCCATTTTTCCCAGAATTCACGTAGGTGAGGTCGAAAATTGGATTGGAGAAGATGTGAAGCTTTAAATCTTTGTATTGCGCTCAAGAACCCTTTCATTCCTACGTCTCTCTACCCTCTTCGAGCCACGGCAACGGGCGTTTATGCTCCCGTACACATGGTAATTATTTATATCAGCAATCAGTTCAAGCTTCTCCTTAGTGTAATGTTTGTTTGACGATGAATAACACCTTTCTCTACTTTTATTTAGTTGTACTGTGGACATGTCTGGAATATTTTGCAAATGGTATGCCCCAAGGTGGTTGGCAAAAATTGGACGCGAAGTGATCTCAACAAAAATAACTTGCAAAATAATATAAGTTTTCAGCTAGAGATGATGGATGGAAAATTGGCGTAACTTGGGCTCAACTGGCAACCCAAACAATACAAACTCAAACTTTGCGCGATTGAATAATGGTCTATCACATCCTTATTTTCAAGTACCAGAGGGGCAAAGAAACAGTGGTAGTAACGTAAGCAATTTCACAAACGGTGGACAAAAACAAACAAATTTGTATCCAGCATCTAACGGTATTGGCGGTAGATCATCTCCAAACAATTACAGCAATAACAACCCACAAAACCAATGGAGTCACAGTGGCGGCAATTCATATCCCAACTGGAATGCAAATCCTCAAAATACAGCTGTTGGCAACAGTGGAGCTCCTACAGCACATTATCCCACTAATAATAGACGTGATAGCATAGGTAGTAACGTAAACAATTTCACAAATGGTGGACAAAAACAAACAAATTTGTATCCAGCATCTAACGGTATGGTGGTAGATCATCTCCAAACAATTACAGCAATAACAACCCACAAAACCAATGGAGTCACAGTGGCGGCAATTCATATCCCAACTGGAATGCAAATCCTCAAAATACAGCTGTTGGCAATAGGGGAGCTCCTACAGCACATTATCCCACTAATAATATACGTGATAGCATAGGTAGTAACGTAAACAATTTCACAAATGGTGGACAAAAACAAACAAATTTGTATCCAGCATCTAACGGTATTGGTGGTAGATCATCTCCAAACAATTACAGCAATAACAACCCACAAAACCAATGGAGTCACAGTGGCGGCAATTCATATCACAACTGGAATGCAAATCCTCAAAATACAGCTGTGGGCAATGGTGGAACTCCTGCAGCACATTCTCCCATTAATAATGGACGTGATAGCATAGGTAGTAACGTAAACAATTTCACAAATGGTGGACAAAAACAAACAAATTTGGGTTGGCTTAACCCATTGTATCCAGCATCTAACAAATGGAGTCACAGTGGCGGCAATTCATATCCGAACTGGAATTCAAATCCTCAAAATACAGCTGTTGGCAATGGTGGAGCTCCTGCAGAACATTCTCCCATTAATAATAGGCGTGATAGCAATGTGGTACCAAATTGGAATCCCGGTAGTACAGTATTTGGTTTTCCCGGTGCGGCACCATTAGAACCCATTAGTGGTGTGCCCCAAAGTGTAGGTGTCGGTTCTAATTCGGGGAACACCCCATTGGCACCATTAGCTGGAAGCGGATCGTGGAATCCAAATGGATATGCACGTGCTCAACGTCAAGCACCGGCTCATTATGCTGGCTACTCAAATCCGTATGCCAATCTCTTCATTGTTTAATACTTTAAAAGAGACTTATTTCTTCTTTAGAAACGTCATCATTAAGTATGTACTACTTAGGATAGATTTTCAGTGCGAGTTTAAGGTACATATATTTAGAGTTGAACTCTGATTTCGATTAGTGTCACTGTTTAACTTTGATCGTAGTGTATAGGCGTTCTGAAAAACTGAGTTTGTATCTAAAAATTGTAAATAAAGAAAATTTTAAGCAACTGCAGTATTTTGAATTTAATTTCTTATTAGAGCGTAGCTAATGTATTGTAACGAATTCTGGGGAAATCCTGGTTATTATTGCACCTTCTGCTAACGTTCGAATCGCTGAAACTGTTGAATAATCACTCCAATATTCTGTATTGCAAAACGGTCTTTATTAGACAACTTTGGGAGTAGTACAATTATATTTCAAAATTATACTTCACTTCGCAACTGATAGCGCGTTTAACTCAAACTGATTAGTCATTCCTCAGCTTGCGCTGCTTTTATACTCTCTGTTGCCTCGTCAGCATATTTCTCCAAAGGTCTAGACGTTTCACTTCTAGAATCTCCTGCTTGGTACATGTATATTTATGGTTTATGCCTTTCTCATAGTCATACGCGGGTGTATGTGTGAGCAACTTCTTCGGCTGATGACCACATGTGTGTGTGTGAGAGATCTCTTCGTTGCCTTGTACATAAGTGTTGCTAGCTTTAATGTGTACATGTATATACGAGTGGCTGCTTCACATTTTTATTTTTGCGTGATTATTTACTAGCAGCCTAATGATGTCAACATTCGCCACAGTATTAAACTCCTCTCGAGGTTAAAGCTTTGGAAACAGCGTTTCAAGCGAGAATCGGGGGCTGATTGAGGACATGTAAGAGTTTACCCTGTTACCGTATCCAGAACCAAGTAGGGCCAGGGTGACTCCTGTCTCCCTTGGTAGTGTGTTTTCTTCTTCTGCAAGGGTAGGATATTGCATATTAATAACAGCGGGTAACAGGGTTTACTGGGCGCGTCCTGGCAAAAGTGTTTACTGATTCTGTGTGGATTTGGCTTAGGGTCTGCTTATGCTTGTCTGGATCAAACGGCTGTGTTGGCAGGTGCCAGATCTCGTCATAGTGGTTATGGAGAAGTTCCCTGTTTGCTAGGATGTCCTGGTTTGTGACAATTTAGCAAAACTGTCTGTTCAGCATTTCGTTTTGCTATTTAATGTTGATCTCCGTGCCTAACTATGTAGGTGGTGCTGTTCGTGGGTCATAAAGAGACTCCGGTTGCAGTTCTGATAGCAGCATTTTGACAGACCTACAGCCTTTTCCGGTATGTTTTTAAGACCAGGCGACCAAACTGGTGACGCGTAGCTCATGAGCGCCCTGCCAATTGCTTTGTACGTGGTAAGCAACGTTTCATCTTTTCCCCAGGTCCTGCCGCAAGCGACTTAAGGATTTTGTTGCGGCTTTTAACCTTAGATACAATTTCGGTGGCATGCGAGATCTTTGGGTGACTAACAGTCGGTAGTGTTACACCATCGACGTGAACGTCCAATATTTCCGACAGCTGTTCCTTCCACGTCGCAAGCAGAGTGTCCATTAATTTTGTTGGTGATAATGCCAGGTTAAGCGAGGTGAAGAACTAGAAAGATCAGGGAAATAGCTGTTTATTTTATAAACTAATTCATCAATTTAGGGGCCAAGTCCTATTACCACAACTGTGCTGTCGTCGGCATAGGAAATGATCCTTCTGGTGTGGGAGGGAGTGTTGATATGTATAAATTACACAGCATCGGGGATAGGACACCACCCTGCGTTACCCCCTGTTTAATTTTCCTAGTTTTGAGATTTCGTTCCAAAATTGAACCGACGCTTGCCGACCATTCAGATAATTTGCGGTCCATCTCTTTAGATAAGGGAGAAGCCTTCTAAGTCTTGGAATAGCGTGCCGTGGTTGACTGTATCAAAAGCCATGAGCGCCGTCTTGATGGGGTTTTCCTGATTTAGTCCGTAATTAATCTGGGTGTTTATGGCATTTAGCGCCGTGGTGGTGCTGTGCCTTTTGCGGAAGCCATGTCGGTGCGTCTCTAAACGAAAATATGCCGTGAAATGAGGGAGCAAAACGGTTTCCAATGTCTTCGGTACTGGCGAAATGAGTGATTTCTCTCGATATGGTCGCCTTCGTTTGCTAGTTTGCCAGGCTTTAGTAGTGGAATTACCCTTGCCATTTTCCATTGTTCAGGAATGACAAAGTACTTTAGCGACAGGTTGGAAACGTACGTTATATAGTTTATTCCCGAAACGCCGTGTTTTTAGCAATGGCATGGCTATTTCGTTTGAGTCTATTGATTTGGAGGGCTTGGCCTTCTGAATGGCTGCTTCAACCTCTGTGGGGGTGATGGTAATGGATGGCACGTCGTGTTTGTGTTTATATGCCCGTCTATTTGCACGACGTCTGGCTTTGTCCACAGAAGAATGCTTTATAAATTGTCGGCAAAAGGCGCTCGCCCATTTCTTCTATGGATACTTCATCGTTGTTTAGTTGGATTAGACAAGGATTTGATGGTTGACCACAATTTACCAACACCCGCAGAGAGGTTTCAGTTCTTTAGATGCTCCTCGCATTTGGTACGTTTATGTTCATTTACCAGCCCCATAATATCCAAGTTGAGATTCCTAATATTTATCCTAGTATTTAGGGTGGAGATGTCTCGCCAGGTCACGTTTCTCTTGCTAAGTTTGCGCCTTCAGCCTAAAGCGTGCAGATGCTGAAGCGATGACCTTGCAGAACGCACGCTCGCTTTGTCGGACATCAGTCGGGATGGGGAGATCAGCGGAAGATTGATTTGTGAAGGTTGTGTAGCCTTCCCGACTTGGTCGACTGATACGTTGTGAAAAAATAGAATTTACATACTTAGCAAACAGGATTTCACTTTTTTCCACTCCGCTTCCGATTGTACATTATTTATTGATTTATTTCTAATAATAGAAGTACATATATAAGAGTATCAAATTTCAAAACAAAAAATTAATTACATTTTGTTTTCCTCTCGTTCGCCTGTAAAATATAAGTGAACAAATTTTGGTTCCCCGCTGTTCATTTCGCCCGAGCAAAGAGTTGCCGATAGGGTGAAATCTTTTTCGAACATGAAAAATTGTTTCGCAACCCTCTGCGATAGGGTGAACAAAAACTGAATATTTTCGGGTGAAAATAAAACTCGAGATAAGGGTGATTATATTTATCCTCTTTGGTTTGAGGTTTGATCGTCAACAAATGCCCCAGCAGGTCGTGATACGACTAAAATACCAAATTGATTCAAGGGGTTGTGTAGCGCAGCCCTTTCAAGATGTTGCCAGCGCCAAATATATAGCTTCTCCCAATTGTCAACCTCACCTAGCTGTGGCGAATCCTGTTACTTCAACAACAGAGGTTTTGGCGACCTCAGTTTCCTAATGGACTTAGGGGGTGGGTGCCTTGAAGGTTTCATGTGGTCATACTAAATCGTCCCCGAGATGGTCGAGCTGGAGCCTTAATGGTGCCTGTTACCGGAACGTACGGGGTCTACATCCGGCAGAGGACTATCAACATCGATAGCACAAGGCCTTGAGATAGCGTCCTTATCGCTAGATCAACAACACGCGCACTCAGTTTTCGTACTTTTCCTAATTTTTCTTTAAATTAAATTTATTCCCATTTCCCTCTTTTTCTTAGATATTTGTTTTCAATTTTCTTCTACCTTTTTTTCACATTTTTAATTCATTATATTCATTTTTTTCTTCTTTTTTCCATTTTTTCTTTTTCTTTTTTAATCCTTTAAAATTTTTTTGTTTCTAATTTTTTATTTTTGTTTTATTAATTTTTTAGTTTTTTTTAATTTTTTTTGTTTCTTTCAATTTTTTGTTTTTTAATTTTTTTTGTTTTTTTTTGGTTTTTTATTTTTTTTTGTGTTTTTGCTTTTTTGCTATGTTTTTTTTTATTTTTTTTTATTTTTCTTTTTATTATTTTTCGTTTTTTTTAATTTGCATTTTATTTTTAAATTTTTCAAGCCACGTTTGAAATGTTTCCTGAAAAATGTTTACTCGGCCACTAACAATAAATAGCCAGCAAAATCCATTTTGTAAAAAACAAAGTTTCGAGTTTATTACAGTTGTAACAAAAAATCGCATTTCAGAACAAGTGAATTCCTCTAATTCGACGCACTAGCATTTAATAAAATATGTAATTTTTTTTAAACAAGTTAATGTTTCTAATTTATTCCATGATTGATTAAAAACATTCGTAATTTTTTTTTCAATATAAAATTTACATTTATTTATATATAAAGATGTTTAACCCTGCCTACAAAAAATTCTACACAATTTGTATTGCTGGTTGGGATTGGTTCCCTTTTCTTATAACCCAAAAAGTTTTCTTTGTTCAGTGTGCTCATTGTTATCGATTTGTTTCCCTTTTGAATAGCCTAACATTTTTGGATACAAAGATTTTAAGGTATTGATAAGATTTTACAAAATATTCATAGTTCGAACATTAAATTCAAATTCGTTAGGATTACATATCTATATTTGAACAATTTGCGAAACCGTTCCGTATTTGTATAACAATTTCGTGTCGCAAGTCTATGATATTGAAGGTAGGGTTATGCACGATTAGAATTGGAAATAGTAGGCAGGTATCAGTCAGTCGCTGATGATAATTCGCCGATGTAGTTCCCGCGCCGCCGTCACAACTTTGTATCCCACGCCGCAGTCACAACTTTGTATCCCACGCCGCAGTCACAACTTTGTATCCCACGCCGCAGTCACAACTTGTATCCCACGCCGCAGTCTCAACTTGGTATCCCACGCCGCAGTCATCAACTTGGTATCCCACGCCCGCAGTCATCACAACTTGGTATCCCACGCCGCAGTCACAACTTTGAGTATCCCACGCCGCTGTCACAACTTGGTATCCCACGCCGCTGTCACAACTGTATCCCACGCCGCAGTCACGATGAAATAAAAATAGCAAACCCCTAGATGTGCTGATACTTGTAGATTTTGGTTCAAGTTTAATAATGGAAAATGTCGTGCCATCCCAAGTAGGCATTGATGCTTTCGAAGAAAAAAATTATGACCCAGTAAATACTACTCTGAAGTTTGATAACATAGCAAAGATTGCCCTCTTTCTCGCTGATTTCAAGTAATGGTGCAAGGAATGATGAAGATGAATATACCAAACGAAAATACAAAAGAACCACGCTCTCACGCCTCGTGTACTGATACAATTTTACAAAACCTCAGAAGTTTAAAAACATCGTAGTCGACTTTATCTCTACCATATATCAGAGATCAGATGCTTGAATGTGATTTTTGTCCTTCTACTTTCTGCAAAGCAAAACATGGCGCCGTCAATGCCGCCGTATAGCCTCTGCTAGAGCCGTAAGGAATTTACTTAGCTTTTTGCAACAGAACACACAGCTAAGCACACATTTCGCAGCATACACATACCAGAGCACAACACATCATCGTAGCCAGCCAGTATTTATCTCGAAGATTTGAACGTTTCTTTTCGGGGTAATATATCACCAGTCTCTGGAAAATGTCTATATCTAGCAGGAAATAAGATAATACAATTACGTAGGTTACTTAATGGAGCTCCTGTGTCGTCGCCGTGATGAAAATAATTATACCCAAACAGATGTTTTAAAAAAGGAGCTGGGTAAATTTGAAGGTTTCAAGTCTCGGGTTTCTAGCATAGAACTCTTTCAACAGTGGACAATTTTTAACAGATTCAAAATTACGCCGTCCCTGTCGATGATTGAAGGTACACTCAAAAAGTTGCTTTGATTTGAAAGAAGGCAGAATATGATATCTTGTTGACTGGTTACTGATACTGGCTATTATTTGCTGATGTTATATATTATTGCCAGATGTAATAAGAATTCATGTGCGTGCCTGCAAGTGTGTGCGTAAATGAGTAACGTTTGCGCCCATGCTTGCAATGGAGTACAGAAAGAACGACGCTCTTCAGAATATTGTATTGACAGATCAAATGGATTTATAGAACGTATATTGATGTAGTCATGTGAAGCACCTGACGATTGTTGTCGTGATGTACTCGGTAAGATAACTTTTGCTTGACTCTCTAGCTGAATATGAATGGATATGCCACCAACTTGCACAAAAGATGTTTGCGTTTTTATTGCAGTAGTATCAAATATTGCCGAGCTTGAAGCGTAATTAAGGCCACAGCTACAGCATATAACGCTTTAAGATGCATGCGCATGCGCATGCGCGTCGTTGATTTATATGAAACAGCCAAATGAATTGCCAAATAAACGATTCAAATAGCATTAATCTTTGACGCACGCTGCTGCACATTTCGAGTTCGATTGCCCATTCTCGAATCGAATGATGATTAATGTTGGTTTTTGCCCCTATGTGAACTTTGTTTCGTTATTTCGACTGTGACTCATCTCTCCCTTTTGCCTGCCTTTTAATAGTCTTGTGTGTGTTGTGTTAAATATCGATTTGTTAACCCAATGAAAGATTTTAATAGCATTAGCCTTCGGGGCTCACAAAAATTTTGCTGTGCTTTCCACATGCATTGCTTGACTCTAAAGGATAATGCTCTCTCTCTCCTGATCTCTATGTGTTTTCCCCCTCTCTTTTGTTCTATATGAATTCCTCTCCCTTGCTCTTGATTTATACATGACATGTTCGCTCTCCCGCTCACGCATTGAATGTTCGGTTAACAAAGGTATCTCTTTGAACGCATGCTCAGTCACCAAGGATCTCTCTTGTTATGGAATGCTCAGTCACCAAGGATCTCTCTTGTTATGGAATGCCCAATCACCAAGGAATACTCGTTATGGGTATAAGATTAAAGTTGCCACTTGTTTGTACCACCGCCTTGCCATGTGAGTTAATATATCAACAAAATAAGTTTCTGGAGAATTTTACATTTCAAATTACAGGAAAGCTTTTGAAACAAGTAATAATTACATGAAGTTTAAAGTTACAGAATTATATACAAAATGTTGGAAAATTTACATTAAAATAAATTTGCAATATTAAAAATAACAAGAAAACCGAGATGACAATATTGAAACTCAATTGTTTTTGGAACAGTTAAAGTAAAAATTAAAACGAATGCAAATATGCTTCTTTTTACAAGCATTTAGTTTGAAAAGTACAGTTATTTCAGTTATTAAAGTTAACATCATTGGAGTTTATGCAACATGTATACAAAGTAATGATATTGCATATAAACTACTACACATAGTTGTTGAGTTGTTCTCTTAGAATTAGCAATTATTAAAATTTTAAACAATTTTTAGGTATTTTTAAAATATTGAATATCAATTACAAAAATGCTTGAATGAAAGCAATTTGAAATACAAAAAATTTCTGCTATTTATGTGTACAAGAGTGGGTATAACAACATATGAGTATTCATAATTTGCATATACTACAAGAAATTTGCATATACCAAAATTAAATTAAAAAAATGGATTGAGATCTTTGGTTACATACTTATGTAGTATTCGATATGTTAACTAAATGTACTAGCGGTTTGATTGTAGCTGCTTAACACCTGCGCACTCAATTTGTTCAACAATGAGGCATTTGAAATGAATCATCAGCAGATATGAACACACATTTGATAGTGGTTGTTGTTGATGAGTACGATACATGAGTCATATATGACTCAATCGTGTGTTAGTCACAAAATTGATCTGTAAATAGACAAGTTTATGCTAATTGAACAAACCGTAACAAGCCTTACGCGTGTTTCTTTGATTCCCTTCAGAAACAATTGATGTGTTCATTCTCAGCCAAACTAATGGGCCACCAGTTGATTGTGATATACCATAGATAGTGCAGTCACAAGCCAAGAGATTGGCTTTGCAGCGACTCGTACGGGTTTTAAGCATATACAAAATTTTGTATAACCGTTGAACAAGTTAATGCGAGTGAATAGCAGAGGAGTAACAAGTGAAAAACCAACGTTGCGTGCTGCTTGTAAGTGTGTGACTATCTCCAGTACGCATGCGTACTCACACAAGTAATTGGATAACATTTATGCAGCACAATATTATTTTTGAACAAAACTGATGCACAGGCAGTCGTCGTTACAGAGATTAGACAGCGCGGCCGTGGGGGGGCCATATCGTTCGATTCCCTTAACGATATCTCAACAGTATGAGTGCAATGCCGTCTCTTACACGCAGGATTGTTTACATTCAACCACATTTAAGAAGTAATTTTAGGTATACTGCAAATAAATTGTTTAAACAGAAAAGGAAAATTTCATGTAAAGACCTGTATAGTTGGAGGAACATATTGCAGACTCGGTTTAACGGATAAACTGGCTCCTTATATGTGTTGTTAAAAACTTGGTAATTTGTAAGACTATGGCCACTAAATGTCGCATGTAGAGTACTTTTTTCCTTGCAGATTTTTCTTTAAATTAGGCAAATCATTTAGGTGACAGCCAAACTGTAAATAGAATTTTAAAATTGAAGAATGCTTCATTTGCAAACCACCTTTGAAGATTTCCCCATCCCCTTTCAAATGTTGTTTTGTGTGTCGAACAATAAGAAAAACCATCTCAAGTTAGCGTGAATTGCGACATCAACCTTCCGCTCATGTGTTGATGGATGATGGTACACCATGAATACCAAGAAGATTGTGTATTGACCGACTGAAAAACCTAAGATATGTACAGGCACAGTTCAACTGTAACATATCGCTGTAATAAATAAACTTTTCGTTGTTTTTTTGGGGGAAGATTTTTGTGTTTGTATGTTGCTTGGAGGTTGTTAAATTTGCGATGTGTTAGAGGAAGAATGTTTCAAAATAGCTTTTACCGATTTCATTACTAACTCAGCGCCGACTTCGATCTCGACTCGTTTCTGTTATTACCGTCGCCTGATTATCGTACTTTTTCGTTTCCGAGTTGAGTAGGAGCTACACATCGGTGTGCGAGACCGCGTTTCGGAGTACACGTTTTACCGATTGTCGTATGGCTTGATTCCCTATAGCCAGTATACAGATGAGATATACGCAGGCACAGTTCAACTGCGTGATATCGCTAAATATAAATTACATAATAGAGAACAAGAAAAAAGCAACGCGTTTTTGAAAAGCAAAAAACTGTAAATTTTTAAGTGGAAATTTTCAAAATAGCCAATTTGTAAAGTTTTGTTAAAATGAGCTCGAAAAAACAAAATTACGATACTCTTGGCTACTTATCTATCGCTGTTCAAGTGAAATATATCGATCAGAGGAACCTTCTCCAATATTATTGAACCCCGTTGTAGCTGCTGAGTCTTCGAGTTTGTTCGCTTATCTGAATAAGTGCGCATCGTGTGAGTGCTTACGTTGGCGTGATTCCCTTTGCCAAAATATTTAAGTTGAATACGAGTTTCGAGAGTTGCTCGCATGTTGCATCGTAAGTGCCCCTTGGCGTGATTCCCATTGCCAAAAAATATTGAAAATTGTTTGCGAGTTTAGAGGTTCTCGCACATTTGCATCGTGAGTGCCCCTTGGCGTGATTCCCTTGCCAAAAAATATTCAAAATTGTTTGCGAGTTTGGAGAGTTGCTCGCACATTTGCATCGTGAGTGCTTAAATTGGCGTGATTCCCATTGCCATAGATAATAAAAATTTCGTGTATTACTCTCGCACACTTCGTATAGTAAGTTTCGCGTTTGCCCGCCTTGTGAATGCGGATTTGGCGTGATTCCCTTATTGCCAAAAATATGAAAAAATTATTGCTAGTTTCGAGTTTTACTAGCATATTAATTTGCCTCGTGTGATTCTGGTGGTCTGGCATTAGATTCCCTTTAGCCAGAAAATACCATTGCGTTTTTTTTTAAATAAAATAACACAAAAAACCAGAGTACAGGTGCTTGTGGAGTTGCTGTAAAAAGAATATTCAAAAATATAACTGTGTCTTTTGTATATATACAACAAATTTCACACAAGTTTTCTTATATTTTACGCTTCCCTTCGCATGTATCTTCTCTTCATTCGAGAAAAGGTTGGAAGATTACGTTTAGTCTGAGTACCACATCATGTTAGCAACAATAGTATAGAAGTCAAAGGACTCGCTCTGCACTCAATGCTCTACACCCACTTGCACGAACGGTGAAAAAATGTTTTCCATCTCTTAACGATATCTTTGGCATTGATTTACACAAAGGATTATCGTTGTAGTTTGCCCCGTTATCACACTACTGGCGCACATTACCAATATCTCCTCTTTGAACAAGTTTTAGTACCACCTAGACTCTTGTCCACCAGCGTACTACTAGTAGTATTTCATGTTCAATCCAAAAATAGGAGATACTTTCCACTCATTCATTGAATGCCGTTGTTTCATCATTATATTAAAGCTAAGTAGTATGGCATGATTCCCTTGTTGCCTAAGAACTTAAAATTTTGGTTGCAAATTTTCTGTAAAAGATTCAGAATATATAACTGTGTTTTTCGAAATTTAAATTTCAAAATTAAGACAATTTTTTCATCATTTTACTTTCTACTTCGGCTAATTGTATGTAATTTTTGCATATGTTGCTTGTTGTTTTTGAAATCTCCATTGTTTTTAAACGTAGGGTTCGTTGATTTTGTCGTGGCCAACAAAACCGTGCATAAGTATTTTTTGATTACGAAATTCTACAAGAAATTTATTAATTGAACATTAAAAACCAAATGCCTTACGCGCTTTTAGGCTTTATGATGCGCATGTGCGAATGCGTATTTTGTAGATCCTCGAAAGATAACTTATTGGAATTTTTTTTGGTTCATTGGTAACAAGAGGCAAACGCAGGCACCGTTCAACTGCGTCGTACCGCTGTAAAATATTTGAAAGTTGCTTTTCGATTTTTCCGGTTAACAATTTATAGTTTTTAAAAAATTTAAGTTATATTAAATAAATGCCTTGCTGGATCTACAACCCCAATTTCCGTGTAAATTAATAAGAACCCTTCATATCAAGACGTTTAATATTGAGCTATGGCACACGCAGGCACTGTTCAACTGCGTCGTACCGCTGTAAAATATATGGAAAATTGCTTCTCTTTGTTTTTTATAGCATTAAGATTTTATAAACAGCTATAAAATTTTAATTAATGTATGTACTTATTTGCTTGTTTGGAAGTGGTCTTTCTTCTAGTAGTTACGCGTTCAAAAATTATTGCTTCAAGAAATCTCCTTTTAAATCAAACCGATTATCAATGGACATAAACGACCTTCAAAAAATGCAGCTATGTGAGCTATGTGTACGAATTGTAGAAAGTTGTGTGGGCACACGCAGGCACCGTTCAACTGCGTCGTACCGCTGTAAAATATATGGAAAGTTGTTCCCCTTTTCGAATAGTTTTTGTTACGTAATTAAGATAGTTGCGTTTTATATAAACAACAGATGAAATGTTAAATTAATGTAGTACTTATTTGTTTTCTGCCTGTACAGCCCAACCAAAACAATTTTCCAATGTTCTGTTTGTTGTCAACATCAAGGGACCTTAACAAAACTTAGGTATGTCAATATGTTGAGGTACACGCAGGCACCGCTCAACTGCATCGTACCACTGCAAAATATATGGAAAATTGCTTCGCTTTCGTGTATGATACACGCGCAATTGTGCAAAATATACATATATAAAATTTCATAAAGTGAAATATACATATATATGTATGTAATTTACTTTTACATTTTTGAATTGCTTTCCTTTTAGTTTCAGAAACTGCATCTACTAAAATTCCCATATGGTCTAGTAGTAACTGCAATATAACAACAACAATCAAGAAAAAAGGTATAGAACAACACCTAACCTCCGTTGAAAGACAGCTTTGTTGATCGATTGTACAGCTATATCGGCACGATTCCCTTTTGCCATTTTTACATATTTTCTTTAGTTGCCCTGATGATATCTAAGTCTTGATTTTTTTTAGTTGAAGGAAGAAATCTGTTGCTAAGTAGAAAAATCAATAAACTACGCCACCTTGAAGTTGTCAATGCTGATTGAATACATTTTGTTTGTTGATTGCTTACGCACTGCTACCTATAAATGATGCATTAGTGTAAAGAAAAATTGCAATTTGCCTTACAATTGTTTGCAGAATGAAGTAGCACTCGTGTGTGTGCGGCTCTCTTGTACCCTTGTCGTTGATTTGTAGTTTAAGTTATTACTGTATGTAAGAGAAATTGTCTTGGTTGTTGTATAGTTGGTTGGTCTAAACTATGCGCACAGGAACGTTCAACTGTGGCACTTTGCTATAACAAAAAAACAAAAAAAAACACGTGCGAAAAACTAGAACTATTAAAGAGAAATGATTAGTCGCCTATGGTCGTCCACACTGTTGCCGTCGGTACTATCATGCGTGCTTTGTGAACTCATCTTGATCGTTTGCCTACATCTTATCTCAACTGATTTGTGCTATGTGTTTGGATTCCCTTTTTTGATGCTGTAATGGTATAAATTAGTGGAGAAAAATGTAGCACCTAAGCTCACCACCCAAAAATTGTGTCGCTCGTAACGGTATATGCGCTTTTTGCTTTTTTTTACGCATTCTCGACTACCAAAACACCTTACGGCATCATATGTGCAATCTTAAACGTGCGAAGATACTCACAGGAACGCAAAACAACTGTGTTGTATCGCTGTAAAAAGGGAAATGAAAAAAAAACATTTCTCTCATTTCCGTTGCCAAATGAGAACTAATTGCATGGTAGTTATTATTTTAGATACTCAGAAATCCATTAATGCGCTTGTAATTGTATGTAATAGGCTCTCGTAGAGTTTTAGGTATCTGCGTGACTAAAATAGGGTGAAGTACAAAGGACGCTCTCCATTATAAACATGTTTTTACGCATTCCAATTACGCCCCAGCTTCTATCTCCCTGACCATATTGTATTAGATCTTATGGTTGAGTAAAGGAAGGACGTTTAGTTGATATCATCGACTAATGGACCCATCGATAGGCACAGGCACCGTTCAACTGTGTCCTATCGCTGTAACAAAATCAATAGAAGAGAAAAACGAAAAAAGCAAAATAACGAAGGACGACAAAGGAAAAAACACGTAGATTTCGTAGTAAGGTATGGTATCAGCTTATGAACGTTTGCATTGGGCGTCTAATATCTATCTCCTCTGATTTCTGAAATGAACTATAAGTTTTGCAAGAGAAAATCCATTTTGCTTACTGCACACTTTCATGAACATTTTAGCGCTCAGACAGTTTCAGACATATCAGGTTTACAAACACACCACCCCTCAGCCGCACAAGCCACATTGTATATATGTACGATTTCGACAGTAGTTTCAAGTGAATGCTCCTCCTATTTTGTGGATTTCGTTGATTTTCTTGATTGGTTCAAGTTGTATTTGTTGATTGTTGCCTTGCTGAATAATGCTGATTTAAACTCGTTTTAGGTACGTACAGGCACATTCAACTGTTACGTATTGCTGAAAATTCAAAATTTGGTTGTTCTACGAAAAATTGCAAATTGTGAATACCATTGTGCAACACCCCATATGTCATTTTTTTCGTGTTCCTATCCTCATATGCCCCGCACACTTGGTTCATTTTAAACCCTAATATGTAATGTAATGCTGATGTTATTTGCTTTTTTTTCTTTTTAGTTGGTTGTAGTGGTTGGTTGGAGACGAGGCGTAGATATGGCTTACTAATGTCACGCAGTTGCTATGTGTGCACTTTTGCTGCCCCCAATTTTGTTGTAATGATGTCATATTGATGGAGTTGTACGTTTGTGTGTATGTGTATATGCTTAATATGAAGTACAGTGAATAGCGCGCGCGTGCAATTGACCAATATAGCTCATACCGTCCGTCCTCGATTCCCTTCTGCCACTCATAATACATTCAGGAAGGTTCCAGATAATGTTAGGGCCAACCCCAGCAATTTGTGTAGAATTTCATACTTCCTTAGTGCTCACTCACTCTGTTGTTTGCCTTCGTTTTATTTGAAATGCAGTGACTCACTTCATACGTCATCTCGCCAAAAAACGAACTGTAAAACAAAATTGCATTTTATGGGGTTTTCTGTCATACGTATGCTTGCAAATAAATTTAACTACAATTTTTTTTCTTTTAAAAATTCAAAATTTCTGCTTTTTTTATTGTATATATTTTTTTTAATAAATTTTTTATAATTTACGACAAATTTTTTATAAAAAAACCTTCAAACGCAAACACACTTTTTGTACATAATCATAAATATTACATATATTTGTATACTAACTAGGAACATTACAACCGATTCAATATGAATCATACCTATTTTCAGGTACTAATCATCTTCATGTATTTAAATATGTACTACTTTTGCACTCGATCTACATCAACGCAAAGCAAAATTAGTTCAAAGCTACAAACGCCATCCTTGTTTTATGCCCTCGAACAATGTCTTGGAAATTGTACAAGTTTTTTTTTATAACAGTTATATCTTTTGGCGTTTATACCAGTTTTACATTACTGCACCATTACCGATTAATTTCATGCAAAATAAGAGAAATTTGTTTAGAAAATTTTGTGGAAATTAGTGGACGGGTTTCTTATCACTGCTACAAAATTTTTAAATGTAGTACATGGTGAACTAATGGTAATAGTTCAAGATAACTCGCTAGGCATAGATAAGACAACACACAAAGAAAAATGTTGGCCTTGAGGTATGCAACTTGGTATGAATTGTTATTAATTAAACATTGTAGAGGGAAATGTGATGATTTGTAATATGTAGCATATTTTTAGGCGTAATTATTTTTTATTCCGCAATTGTTGCAAATATCGTCTATTTGTATTTAAATACAACGTACCACTCAGAAGACAACCTAACACGCCAACCTAAATAAAACCGCACTGCGTTTTTTTAGCGTACGCAAACCGGCGTTTTGCCCAAACCCAAATAAGCATGCGTTGCGACAATGTAAAGCCCCCATTACTGATACTTAGCATAGACTTGACTTGACTTGGCGTAAACTTAGCAACTTAACCACGATTATACTCCACTTGGCGCATAAAATCAGCGTTGAAATTTATTTTTAAATAAATGTCAATTTGTATAACAAAATGTCAAAATGAAATGGAATCAAACAAATGGCATCTCAAAATGTAAACGTCACTTAGAACTTAGAAAATCAAAATTCAAGACTTCTAAAAGCCTTCCGCGATTTACAACCAGATTGACTGAATTTTTGTATGTGTGCGTGTCGGGTATTTGACGCTTGCCCCGCGACTATCAAATAAAAAGCCCTCAATCAACATTCGCATTGAGAAACCGTAGCGTTCGGACGTGAATATGCCGTCATCGATGAGGACTTTTTTTTACTTGCAACTACAGCAGTTTTATTAAATAATAAAAAAATTTATAAAAATTTTATTAAATAATAAAAAAATTTTATTAAATAATAATAAAAGCTTTACATTCCATAAAGCTGCTAAACATTGATAATTTTCAATAAATTTTAATATGAATTGGTGTTCTTCCGCGCACTTGCGTCATTTTGAATGTCGACACAAACTAAATACAACACTGCGTTTCGTCAATCACACCCCGCGACTATCAAATAAGCTACCGTCAAATGACAAAGTCAAAAATTTTTTATTTTCATCAACGTGTAGCCGACAACAAATACGTGTGTCACGAAGCCACCCGACTGCATTAACACACACAAAATTCAGTCAATCTGGTTGTAAATCGCGGAAGGCTCTAAGTCAAGTTTTGAGTAATCAGTAACATGCAATGTTCATTTAACAGAACTGTAAGTGACAGTTCGCAAGCCAAGTCTATGCTAAGTATCAGTAATGCAGCCTTAAAACATGTCTGCAAAAGTCAAATCTAAATGTCACGCAGAACAAAAATTGGAAATCGAGTTAGGTTTTCACGCAGCAAATTCAATTTGGGTTGCTCTCATACAAGTTGTATGTGCATGAGACATTTTCGACAGAAAGACTTGCGTGCGTTTATATTAGGTTGGCATGTAATATAAACGCACGTAAGTCATTTTCTGTCATAAATGTCTCATGCACATACATCTTGTATAAGAGCAACCGAAATAGAATTTGCTGCGTGAAAACCTAACTCGATTTCCGATATATATATATTATTCCCCCTATTGCGAGCGTCGATCGCATTCGACAGTCTCATCGTTGAGCGCTAATCGATTATCTTTATAATGGATAAAAAGTATTTTATATGAATCGAAATATTAAAATATCAAAACCTGTTTCGTACAAGATTACTGGTTTAATAGTTCAAAGATTTTGCGATTAACTTGCATAATAACAAAATTAAATGAAAAAGATGGAATCGAACAAATAGTGGATTCTACTCAAATCGACACTCGCAATAGTGGGGTATATTGAGTACGTATTGTCCCTATTTCATTCTACAGCTTTGGCGAGTGCCACACGATGATCAGTATTTCATGGGGATTGTGGTCCGAATCGCATATATATATATCTTCAAATTTTGAAATTCATTATTGACAGCTATGTCGCGAACACTCGCCTTTCGGATTTCAACATGGCCGCCAATAATCGCGGTCGTGCAGCAATAGACGGTTACATAAAAAATGGCGTTTCGCTAGTTGACCTCAGTTTTGCTTTGCTGAAAAAACGATACATACAGGAACTGCAAAATCAAGAGTACATATACATAAGTATAAAAGTAACTGGATTTTTATGATATATGTATATCTATATATGTATGTATGTATAAATATTTACGAACCGATTGAGCAATATCTGAGCTGAACTTCCACATCAGTCGTGCTTTTCTGTTTGTGTGTGCGCACACCCATCACCTCACCAGGCTGACTGGGGTTTACATTTTGTCTATACCATTTCAGAAGGAATTTGATCACCCTCTTTTCACTTCTCAGAATTCTCACATTGTGTGGAAGAATATGTACGTCGTTGCTTCATAGACTGCAAATGAAAAACTTGCATGATAAAACTATTCTTAAAAATTACAAAACTTTACACAACTGCAATTTATATGGGCTATACAAATAATACATTAGTATTTAACATTTTCAATTTAATAAACCTATCAGCTAACAACTGCAATGCTATGACGTGCATTGTAATTACTTATTTTCATATTACTGAAATGGTCATTTTGATATGCATTCGTTTCTGCATTTTGTCCATAGCAATTTCTACTAGTACTACTCAACGAACGCATAAACGTATCCAAATCACTAAGCTCGCTTTTCCACAAATCGTTTATTGTATCACGTTGCTCAGCATCCACCAACACCACATCCTCGTTTGATATTTTATCTTTTATACGATTGTTAATATCATAACTTTTGTCTAATTTCGCTTGGAATTCAGTCCAGCGACAAAAACGTTCTCTTTGCTTGCGACGCAATTCTGCTTCCGCATATTCTAATGCTGTATTTAACATAGCATTTACACGCAAATTGCCACGTAATTTTCGTTTCATTTGTGACCGTTTAATACGAAAACTACGCACCCATTCGCATAACGTGGTCGGGTCATCATCGTTACCACCAAAATTCTCACGATTTCTATGTGCTCCCATTTTTCACAAACTTATAGGTGTATAGAACTTCGGCACGAAGCGCTTTGACAGAGTTGTAATAGTTTTTCTTCAACAGATTTATTTTTGTTCCACCTTTTTTTCTCACGTATACACAAAATGTCATATGTATGTACAATATGCACACAAACACACCTTTTAAATTATGTTGGCCTTCTACTTAGTTGACTCAGATATTTGTGCTGCTGCTGCTTTCTTCTTCTCTGCTGGATATTTGCACATAACTACTGCGCACTAGAACTGCTGCTTACACTTTTTAATTTTGACTTCTTATTTTGATCCGTACTGCACGACTGTTCGCCAACAACTGTGAAATCTGTGTGCCGTTGCCTCTTATTTATACCCTGAGCGGCTATCCACTAGAATATTCCTCCGCTCAAGTGGCAAAAAGTAGTACCTCTTTTACGTCGATTTTTTAAAGATGCAGCTGCGTTTCTGTTCTTTTGTGTATGTACATGCCATGGGTAGTTTAAGGGTAAGAAGACGATGACAGCCTCTTGGTAGTAAATTTACGAATTGTTCCAAATTATAGTATTAAATATTGCACCTCAAAATGTTTTGTAAATGTTGATTAGTATGTATATTTTCTTCTTTCAATTTATTTCTTTCTGGTCGTTTCCTAAAATTCGGAATAGAAAGTGAACGAAAGAACGATTATTGCCAGACGCAAGTTCTGCAAGTTGTAAAGTTTATTAATAGTTAAAACTATTTTAATATAAAAACTAGACTTAAATGAATGAAATTTCGATATTTTGTGACTTAAGCCCGGTTTTTCAGTACAAATTCAACTCAATTTGTCAATTAAACTTCGCTTAACCTTATTGTGCAGTTTTTCAGTCTACTTAACTGAAGTTTAAGCTAAGCTTAAGCGGCAGATCTGGCAGGGTTAAACCCTAGTTAAAGCATAATTGACACTACTTTATTTTTGCTTGGTTTCCAAGCTAAAAAATTGTCGAAACTTTATCGGAACTTCAAAACACAAAAACAATTTCTATCATGAAAAAGCGAGACCACTATTCCCCCAAAATTAGTGAGGTTGACATGTTTTTGTTTATGTTTTACAATTTATTTTTACATTAACACTTTTAAAAATAAAAAAAAATGCAAATAACACGCGAAAATTGGTTCACTTTTTTCACAAGAAAGTTTATTTTAATTGTGTTTTTATGCACCAAATTTTCAAACTAAAAACAAAGCTTTCATGTGTCAGAAAAAAATAAAGAAAAAACGAATGTCAAAAAAACCTATCCAAATACAAACTGGCTCGTTTGTTTTTAATGAACTAGATTGTATTTCGTTAGTTTTTTGAAATATAGTTTACACACTTACACCAGTACTAAAGCCGTATTAGGAGGGAGTGCGACAAAAAATTTAAGATAAAATACACGAAAATAAAGTAGTGTCATATAGGCAAAGAGGATAATTTAACATCCAAATGCACCAACATGTTAAATCTCTATCCGTATCTGATTCATGTACCATTGGAACACGAGGATCAGTTTTTTGCGTTCGTTCGAAATATACCCAACAAGCATTTGGGCTTGAATACCATTAGAGCTCATGTTGATAAGAAGGCATACTTCTTAAATCCCAAGAGTTGTTTCGAAACACTGCTCCACTCGGGAATCATAGCATACTCAGCAAAAGAGGGATTTTTTTATAATTACTATTACTGAAGTTGACACGAAAATAAGATAAAATATGTATAATTCATTTTTGATTAATTACGCTATCAACCAGGTGTTCATTTCTCACAAAAAACAGCTGTTGGTTTTGGTGGTAGCCCCTTGGAGATTTTGTTTTCAACTCCACCTCAACTTCATATCCCATGTAGGATATCAACTGGAGAAATGTGTTGAATATTCATTTGAGAACTGTACATTTCTCAAAATCTCTCAAAGGTCGGAAAATAATTATTTAAGAATGACGTTTTAAGGAAGGTTTCAACGTTGGAGATTCGAGAACTATACATTTTGCAAAATTTCTCAAAGGTTGAATAGTGATTGGAGAATGAAGTTGGATATCAACTAGAGAACTATCTGATTTATCTCAGCGGCGCCACATAGAGTTCGATGGTTTTTTTTAAGTATTTTCTGGTTTTTAATTTTTTCTATGCTTAGTTTAATTTGAGGAATGAAACAAACTAATTTAAAGCGTTTTTCGCAAATAATTTTCATACTTTTTCTGAAATTTTCATGTTTGTGATCTGCCCCGGCCCAGTTCACAAATTAGTGATAGCTTTTGTGAGGCTGGAGACGGGAGACAACTTACAGAATTGCAAATTGTCTCAAAAGTGAAGTGAAGAAGGATATCACCGTGGCGATAACCACGGTTATACCACACACCCGCACTTTGCATGGCGTAGCCCAGGGTTATTTTTTATATGCGCGGCTGAAGGCCGCCAACGCAGAAAGGTGTTCTGCGCAAAAATACTATGGATACCACCGCCGGTTTCGGAGGCACCCGCAGGTATTTTTTAGGTTTTTCGTTAATATCTTTTGAACGAGTTAAAATTTTTGTTTTTCGATTTTTACTTTTCTTTAGAGTTTCCAGAATTACGTAAGCTCCTATTGCTATGATGCAAACCTTTATAACCATTATTTGAAGAATATGGTCCGCACTAGCCCGAAACTGAAACAGTTAAGTTAAAAAGTCCACATCTAACGGGTGTTTATTAGGGTGATATGCCCAATCTTCGAAATCTTACTTTAGGAGAAAATTTTTAATGTACAATTATGGTTCGAATCAACAAGCGAAAAAGAATGGAATAATATGTTGGAAACAGTTGGACCTAATATAACGGAACTGCGTTTCCATAATCTATATATTAATACGCTAACAAAATTTCCACACAATCAATTGACAGGTTGTTTCGCATACTTAGCATACGTAAAATCATATAAAAGTTATATAAATCGATTCGTATTGATCAGCCGCAGTGCATAGGCATATTTTTGTTAACAAATATTACTCTATTTGTTTATAATTAATAGAAAAAGTGTTTTGTTAATTCGAAAATCTGTGCAATTATCGAAATTGCCATCTGTAGGACGCATTATGTTCACAAACCCCCCTGAGTACATAGCTCCAAACGCTCAATTGTCGCGTTGCTCAAATGTTTCATCTCTACATATGTATATATTTGTACCATAGCGCAATGATACAAGGTGGCAGCATGGTGACATACCTACAAACATAAATAAAAATTCCATGTTTTTTGTTTTTGTAAATTCGATGGACAAATGTCAAAATCGTACTGCACCGGAAGTTGATGAATCAAATCAAATAAAAAAGTTTATAATCAGCTGTTCCATGCTGCCACCTTGTATCGTTGCGCCATGAATGAAATATTGTTTCCCATTGTAGCCAATTACCTATATTGGTCTGTACCAAAATCCTTATAAAATTGTTCTAAAATAATTGTTAGCGCACAAAAAAATTTAAAGAGAAGTAATAACTTAACCGGCCTATTTTTTTGGACAAATTTTACTTACACGTAAAAGCATAGGTCTTTATTTCACAGATTCTTTGTTTTCCATTTTAGTTGCTTTAAAAAAATTAAATCAGAAATAATGAGTCAACTTTTGTTCAAACTCACTAAATTTATTTATTTATAACAATTAATTGCAAATTTGACCCAAATGTTTTTTGCATTTCCAGATTTTATGCTCATTTTAGATATAACACGTCTTATAGTGAACAAAAAATAAATAAATTTGCTACAAAGATATTACATTAAAATTTGTATATTGTCTTTTATGATAATTTATTTTGATATTTCTAATTTTATTTTATTATATTATCTTTTATCAAGTTGTATATTAAATTTGCTACAAAGATATTACATTAAAATTTGTATATTGTCTTTTATGCTTATTTATTTTGATATTTTATTTTATTATATTATCTTTTATTTCAACTTAGTTTATTATTATTTAAATGCATTTGGATTTAATCGGAAAATTGCACGTTGTATATTAAACGAAAAAAAACGACCCAAAAACGTTTTCGATTTTAGATCGAAATATTGCATAGGCAGTATATTACCCACTATATTTATTATTAAGCTAACTTTGTTTGATTATATGCCCATTAATCGGATGCTTAGATCCCATAATCCTAATTTGTTTATGTCATTTAAAATTATGAAATCAATTTTATTTTAGTAAATATGTTTGCGTGAATAATTTCAATATTTTTGTTTCTTTTTCTTTTCTTTCTAATTTATTCTGCTTTGTTATATCTTAGTATTATATCGTTCACAGACGATATTTTATGGTAGATATGGTCATATATATTCATCTCCATTTCATGAATATGAATGTTTACAAATTTAATACAAATTAGTTACGTACATAGATCTCAATGGGAATCCCAACATTAAATATCCGAATATTAGAATCTTCATATTTCCACAATGATAACATTAAAACCCGGAAAAAGGTCTAAGTGCACTTATTGCGGTTTTATATGGAACTGTTTATTCACATCACTTAATTTTTTCGCACTTTAAGTACTTTATTTTTTTTTCTTTAAATTAAATTTTTTTAGTAAACTCTGCCTTCTTTCTCATTACATAATTTTTTTATATTTTTGTTTTTTATGAAGGTATCCTCTATTCTATTCGAAATTTTCGTTTTGTGTCACACTTATGGACATACTACATATGTATGTATTTATACAAAATTAAACTCGGTAAAGCGCCAATTGTATACTTAACGGGTGGCGTGAAATAGGCTAAATTCCTTAAGCACATTTCTTCCTTTTTAACTAAAAGTTCGTGTTTTGAATTATGACATGGTAGATATAGGCCTACTGGGGAACTGAGCACACAAAACTAACTTCGGTAGCGCCCCAACGGGGACCTCCCGGGTGGTGTGGAAAAGGCTATTTTTCAATTTAATGTCAAATAATTTCACCTTAATTCTATGTCAATTTCTTTTGATTTTACATATTTTTTATATTTTTGTTTAAGGAGCTCCATACCAAAACGTTATAATTATATTTGAAAATTTTGTAGAAAATTTAAGAAAATACAATAAAAATTACAATGTCTTAATGAAAAATTTAAGTAAGTTAGACCCGTTTGCTATATTTCCGCTCACTGCTTAACTATTAACGCATTATTTCACTACCCCCAATACTGGATGCATAGACTGCGTTGAAAAAATAAGAGTTGGTCGAATTTCGACCACAGGCGATACTAGTGATTATTATTATACTAACTTGGTGCCTGATGCATTTTTTCAGCGCATTTGTTTCGAATTTTCAAAATATAATATGTTGCGAATTTTAGCTACTTAGCTTCTTTTGCTTGCTCTCTGCATACACTAAAAGAATTGCATTTACTAGATGCCAAAATGGATTGGGATAGTGTAATGAAAGCGTTAGAAAATAATGTGCATTTGGAGATATTCTCCTCACGAGATACGATTCGCGATGAATGGGTGCGTGGAGTATTACTAAAACGTAGGGAGCAGCAGGAACAAGCACATGTTAAAAGTGTGCTCACCCTATATTTAAGTTTTTTACATTACTATCGTACATCAACGTTCTTATCGTAAGTTTTTATTTTTATTACTAAATATATAAAAAAAATAGTCTTGCACTTTCAGGAAGACGACATCCAACAAGGTTACCATAAATGTGATTGGATCTATTCCTTTCTAGAACTCAAGCTAAAATGGTATTGAACCCATGGTGTTGCCGTTTTATGTTCTCACTATCGAATCTGATATCTACTTAATTGTATTGTTGGTAGCTTGTCAAATATACTATATATAAAACCGATTTTATGTCGATGGAAATTACTTTTTCATTAAAAAAAAATTCCAATTAATTGAATAACTAAATAAAAGGAAACAAGTATAAGTTAAACAATTGAGTTACATATATTAAACAAAGTAATAGTGAACATAATGGTATGCAAATATGTAATTTATTAAGCAGCTTTTTAATGCCTTAATCTAAAAAATATAATAATTTCATAAAAAAGAAGAAAATGCAAAAAATTAGTAACAAATTGCTAATTATTTTCTAGCTTTGAGTATTATTATTAATTCAATTATTGTTTTCAATAAAACCTTTTAACTTAAAAAAATTTTTTTAATAATTTTATTTTCAAGTTTTTAGTCTTTATTTAATTGCCTATTATTTCTCATTCTATTAAGTTCATTTAGTGACTCATTTATTACAATCTAAGTCCTCAATACATAATCCTTCCAAAGACTTTACTCGACTCTGCGCCACGTACGCTTGTCCCTCCTCGAACTACAAAATTTCTTTATGTCACTTCTACCGGACTGTATGTAATATTTGTTCCAGATATGAGCCAAATCGGACATCATAGGTCGCTTTCTATACATGTATGTATTATGTGCTCCAAATATGGACTAAATCGGACCACAAATACGATTTTTTTGAATATTCAAGATCCTTGCGCCACCTAGCGGAAATTTTTTACACAGGCCGCTTTCTATTCATGTAAGTATTATATGTTCCAAATATGAGCCAAATCGGACCACAAATACGATTTTTTTGAATATCTCGATCCTTGCGCCGCCTAGCGGCGATTTTTTCATAGGTCTCTTTCTGTTCTTGTATGTATTATGTGCTCCAAATATGAGCCCAATCGAACCACAAATATGAATATGAGCCAAATCGGAACACAAATACGATTTTTTTGAATACCTGGATCCTTGCGCAACCTAGCGGCGCTTTTTTCACGTATGCATTATGTGTTCCAAATATGAGCCAAATCGGAACACAAATACGATTTTTTTTAATATCTCGATACTTGCGCCACTTAGCGGAGATTTTTTTTCATAGCTCGTTTTCTATTCATGTATGTATTAGGTATGTGTTCCAAATATGAGCCCAAACGGACCACAAATACGATTTTTTTTTAATATCTCGATCCATGCGACACCTAGCGGAGTTTTTTCTTAGGTCTCTTTCTATTCTTGTATGTATTATCTTTTCCAAATGTGAGCCCAATTTTATGAAATATTTCGATCCATGCGCCACCTATCGGAGTTTTCTTCTTCATATTATTGCATTGTCATCGGGTTCTGAATTATATTCCAAATTTCAAGCTTGTAGATTATCGGGAAGTTACTTAAATTTCAATTACATAATTCGTTCACAACACCGTGCGGCCGGCCTGTCAAGTCAAACCAAATAAAACCGGTTTAAAAACGAAATATCCAAAAAGTTAATAAATTCACCAACTCAATTGTTTATATGTTATGGATATGGGGAAACCAACTGATTGGCTATGGTTTGGTTATGGCTAGGCCGTTATGAGATGGCACTTTTGACAAATTACGTACATTTAACCCCATAAGGTTGGTTGGATCAGTTGTTTTATATGGATATGGATATGGCAAGTTTGCCAGACCCTTTAAGCCTTCAGCTGTTAAATTTGATTTTTGGCGGAATGGTCGGATGCAGCTGCCGTATCAAACTCAATTTTTCTTAGGTATTTTTTATTCCTTAAATTTCTTGTATGTATACATATGTATGTGTCTTTATTGCATTTCCTTACAAAATATGCTTTGTTAACAAAAAGGGAAACATTTTAAGACAATAAAGATACCCCTAAAAAAATTGTGCGACTAATGCCTTCCATCGGAATAATAGAAAATAACTGCAAGTAAATGGGTAAAATAAGAAAAAAATTGTGGAGTGGCAAACCCGTCCGCCGAAGAAGCATCCCTTTCTATGGTAAGACTTCCACTACTTCATACACAGAAACTCGATCCTTTGCCAATTGCAAGGCAAGAGGTCGACGAAGCAAATTAACGGGTAGGGAGTTGTTTGTAGCCGTTTCATTTCCTCTACGTGCTTTCGCCCACCAATCTGGTGAAAAGAAATTTGTTGCCAACAGTTTGTATCTGTATATGAACCGGGGTAATACAGCCGTACCTACATAGTCGGCCGCCGTGGTTTGGTGTTGTTGTTGTAGCGATAAGGACACTCTACGAATGCCTTGGGGAGTGTTATCGATGTTGATGGTCCTTTGCCGGATGCAGTCCTGTACATTCAGGTAACAAGCACCATTAACGCACAAGCCCGACCATCTCGGGCACGATTTAGTATGACCACATGAAACCTTCCGGGCCATCCCGCCCTCCCACACCCTAGATCCGTGAGGAACTTGGGGTCGCCAGAGCCTTGGCTGTTAAACTAACAGGATTCGCCACGGGTAGGTGAGGTTGACAATTGGGTTGGATAATCTATATATGGCGGCCACCGTGGTGTGATCCCGGGCAAAGCAACATCAAAGTTTTAGAAATGAGGTTTTCAATTAGAAGAACATTTTTCTAAGCGGGGTTGCCCCTCGGCAGTGTTTGACAAGCGCTCCGGGCGTATTTCTGCCATGAAAAGCTCTCACTGAAAACTCATCTCCCTTGCAGATGCCGTTCGGAGTCGGCATAAAACATGTAGGTCCCGTCCGGCCAATTTGTAGGGAAAATCAAGAGGGGCACGACGCAAATGGGAACAGAAGCTCGGCGTTAGATCTCTTCGGAGGTTATCGCGCCTTACATTTATTTTTTAATCTATATTTTGCGCTAGCAACACCTTGAAAGGGCTGCGCTACACAACCTCTTTAATCAATTTAGTGTTTTATAGTCGCCTCTTACGGCAGGTATACCTGCCGCGGGTATATTCTAATCCCCTGACCCACTGGGGGGAGGTGGTGTGGTGGTAGCGTGCTCCGCCTTCCACACCGAAAATCATGGGTTCACGCTCCGGGCAAAGGAACATCAAATTTTTATAAACAAGTTTTTTCAATTAGAAGAAAGTTTTTCTAAGCGGGGTCGCCCCTCGGCAGTGATTTGGCAAGGACTCCGAGTGTATTTTTGCTATGAAAAGCTTCTAAGTGAAAACTCAGCTGCCTTGTAGAGTCGGCATAAAATATATGGGCCCCGTCCTGCCAATTTGTAGGAAGAATAAAAAGGAGCACGACGCAAATTGGATGAAAAGCTCGGCTTAAAATCTCTTCGAAGGTTATCGCGCCTTACATTCATTTTATTTTTTATTTATTTACATACATAGTCGGGCGCAATGAAGTTCGGCTTAGTTTTCACACCATCAGATAGTGTCTATCCCGGAGACGCATTTCTTATAATCACTTTCGCAATTTTTTGTTGGGTACACACTTCAAACATGCGCGCTGAGTGTGAGACAGACGCTGCATTTGTCGTTACACTTGAAATGGGGTAATTTTTAAATATGTATACACTTATTTATGTATATGTGTATATAGGGAAAAAATGATATGTATAAATACATACATATGTATATGCTTTAAATGTTCTCACGATTTAGAGGGGTATAACTTCATTCATACCTTTGACCTTGAATATAAAAGTATTTCGAAATCCTTTAAGTGCACCCTAACAACTACTACTTTAACCAAATTATCACGAATCTCTTCTTGGTTGAACAGAGATTTTAAGAATACCAGCAGCATCTCCATAAAACTCTAAAGGCATCAGGGACCTCCCTTAAATTTTTTTAATCATAAAAACTACATAAAACCCGTACACTCTGTACCGCTGCTGGGTACACGATAGGATTCCAACATGCACGTATGAATAAATGATACGATTCTGAATCTCGGCTGAAAAGTCTGCGGAGTTTCCGTCCAATTCTGCAGGAAAGCAACACTTTTGATGGACGACAGCCTATCAGCTGTGTTTTGAATGTATGCATGACGCGAAGAAATTCCGCGCAGTGACACAAGCAACTTGGTGTTTAAGAGCTGCTTACGGAGCCGACAGCGGATTATTTGTATTTATACAAGCACTGCAAACATTATTGGATTCCAGCGAGCCTGATATTAAAAGTGCAGCGCCGTCTCGGAAAAGAAGGCCACTGCCTACAGGTAATGCTGAGTACGGTGTACGGCCCCCAGCGGGTTAGGGAGAACTTGGCGGTGGGGAGGGAGGGATGGCCTGAATAATGTGGCCATATAAATCGTTCCCGAGATGGTCGGGCTAGCACCTTAATGGTGCTGTGTTACCGGAGCGTACCGGATCTGTATAAGGAAAAGGACCATCACATCGATAACACTCCCCAAAGCCTTCGGGGAGTGACCTTATCGTTACAACAACAACAAGAACAGTACGGTGTACGGTGAGGCGAGGAAGGAAGAAAGCTAGCAAGAAGAAACAACTTGTGGTTGATAGAAATAATGCTCAAAAAAGTCTACCAGATATAGCGAAAAACAGAAGGTTTCAGAATTTAGGCAAATTCCGTCTGGTATAATACATGCTAAGTAATGGACAGGGCCACATTAACCCTCAACGGGGCCCTAGGCAACCATCAATTTGGGGCCCTTTTTTCACGTCTATTCCCTCCTTTTTCGATTAAAAAATACAAATTTATATCTTCCATAAAAATTTTATTGTCACAATATAATTATATCAATAAAATTACTATCTACATTTTAAATATGTATGTCGTTTTCTATATTTGTTTTCGGCAAATTCATCAATTATATCAGGGATGCACCTTAACGTTAAGCTAATTGTTTATCAAAAAATTTCCACCGTTTCCGTTGAAACACTTCGAAATATTATCTATAAAGAAATTATCAAGATAAATTGTATATCGTTTTTAACCGAAACGTTAACAAAAACGTGATACTTTATGTTTGAATTGTGCTGGCAATGCTATAGCCATGGTGAAGCCGTAAGGTGGTAACTCCATGTACTTTGTTTGTGTAGTTCGTTGGTGGTAATGTCAAAAATACTCTAGAAATGTTCGTACTGTCAAAATTCATGAGAAAAGTTGCAAACAGCTTGGCTAATGCTTTTACCTTTAATGACTCCGCGATCAATCAGCTTTGCCAGCATAGTTTGAAATTAATAATCAACATAAACGATTTGATTTCGTTTTGATATGGCAGAAAACGAAACAAAATCATTTCGTTAATTTGACGTTCTTAACGGTAATAAACGAAACGAAATGACTTTGTTTCGTTTATTAACGTTAATTATCGTAACGAAATGATATCGGTTCGTTGGTTAAGCATGCCTGAATTATATCATCAATATCGATTTTGTTCAATAAATCTGGTCAATGAAAAGTATAACTAAAATCTCGAGTCGCTCTTGTCGCGTTGTAGCTCTTTAAGCAGCTTTGATTCTTTTTAATTGCGAGAAGGATCGTTCGGCAGAACAATCTGTGATCATTAATGTTAAAAAAAATCTGAAGAGCTTTTCTGTGTTAAGAAATACATCGGCTAATTGATCTTCCATTAGAATCTTATACAAATTACTATGAGTTTTTTGTGCATAAGTGTATCTGGAGTTCACGTAACTTTGGAATTGTTTCATTTCAATGATGCAATGCAAATCTCTCTGAAGCTTCCATATACTTTCACTGTGAAGATTGCCTATGATTTCGAGGAAACCTTTTGCCCTAAAATCATCGCGAGGGGAAAATTCTACTTCTGGAGCATTTCCGTCATTAGGTTTTTTTTTCTACGACGAGTACGTTTTACGATTTCTGTATAACCTACACTAGGTAATAATTGTTTTGTTTTTTTCTGCGAAATCATTGAACTTTTCACGGAATGAAACTAAACTCTTTCTAACGATCGTACAAAAAAGCACACGTTTTCAAATCTGCCTTTTCACTTTGCAATGACTTACGTAACGCATAGCAGTCAAAATAGAGTTGAAGGCTTCTACACCCTCTGTTCCAAAAATAACCGAAATTTTTCAAAATAAAACAACCAGTGTACATTTTGAGATAATTCTTTTTTATTATTCAATATACCCTTCTTTCACTTCGATGCACTTCTTTGCACGCTCATAAAATTTGTCAATAAGTCGGCAATGTCCTTTTTGGGAACATTGTCTAGTTCGTCGGTCGTCGCCTTTTGAATGCGGTCCATTAAGTTTTATTTATTTAAGTGAAAATTATTTACAGTTCTGATTATATTTTTCTTTCACTCTTTAGAATTTTATATTGTAAGAAAATTTTAGAAGTCTTTTTCATTTTTCGGGGGCCCCCACAAATCGGGGGCCCCAAACAACTGCCTATTCTGCCTACTTGTTAATCCGGCCCTGGAATGGAGGGAATACTTCTTAGAAGAAATGACAACACCATATACAATGTTCTGGGTAAACTCACAAAGAGCGTCCTGCGTTTTTATGCCCCTGTCCCCATTACACCCTATTTTTTTGGCAATCAACTTCTGATCCTTTCTTTGTCTTTTGCAAAAAATTCCTCCAATGTTTATCTTCTGGGGAAGTTTGTTTTGAGTGTTCATTTCATTTTTGGCATATTGGTAGACACGGCCGCTAGTGCTTAAACGTATTTTACATACGTGTGGGGAATAAAAAATCTGGTTTAACAAGCTTCTGGTGACACCATGGGTACATTCAATCTATGTGAGGTTCTCACGGACCGACAAGCTCAAATTTACCTTACCTTTCCTTCCAATTTGCGTCGATATCCTTTTTAAACTTTTCTTACAAATTAGCGCGACGGGACCGTCGTTTTTTACGCCGACTCCAAACGGTACGCACCCACACCACGGCGATCAACTTCAGGTTAAACCAGAATGCGGTGTGTCCTTTATGAAAAAACATCTTTTAATGGGCTTATAGCAGAAGCTCCCTACAGTATAATCCTGTTGAAACTGTGCCCTTTCCTTGGACTACGTTAAAAAACGTTTAGTTAATTCTTAAGTGGTCACAGGAAGCCATTCGTTTAACATAGCTTAGCCAGCGAAGCCTCTGGGCTTGAATTTTTGCACTATGTTTATAACTGCGTAAAGTTCGCACAGTCATCATAAACCTCCTTGATCACTTACTCTACTTGTCTGAAGCTTTACTTGGCTTGGAAGGGCTAGCAGATATTCTTCCCAATCTTTAAAACATTTGGCATAGTTTTATAAGCTTTGCGCTATAGTGTTAACTACTTTGTACTCTTTACTTTATTTTTAAAATAATTTTAATTGAGTTTTCGTGTTAACTTAAAATTTTGAATAACTTCAAAAAAAGAAAATTCTTATTAGTTGGAAAATATCTAAACTCAAAAATAAACAAAATATAAATTTTAAAAAACAAAATCAAAATAAAAGATTTTTAAATATCAACTTGAATGTTGATATATTGGCGATCCCGCGAACCTTTTTTAACTGTGTGACAAAATTACGATCTCAATCTCTGCTACTTCAACTATTGGAACCAGGAGCGTTAAACCAAACATCACGCCAAACTTTGCACTCTTCTACACTACGAACCAATTCTGGCACATCAAACGTGGCACATTGAAAAGTATTCATCATAACTCCTTTCTGGTTACAATATGTTGATACGTGCTTCGCCCCATAGCGATTCAGTGGAAAACACCATCTTTCTTGTTCTATCGTGATGATCAACTTCGAATTGGTCCAAAATCAATTCGTTCAATAATCTTCGACTCTACTGTCGTATCACCACCAGCCCACCAGTCGTAAATTAAAATTTCGGTAGGCATCAGTGAAAACCTTTGAATTAACTTCGTGATCTAAGTTACGGCCTTGATACGTTGCTTAACAACATCAACGGCAGTCCAAGTAGATAACCACATGCGGTTTAAGAAGTTCATGAATGGTATTTTGACGTATTTCATGATAAACTGAATGAGCGCCAGAAGAAAGGAAACCATTTCTAAACATTGCTCCGCGAACACAAAATCAGAATAGCAACAGCGATCCAAACAACAATCAAAATTTCCATGAAACTACCCTTCAATCAATTTAAAACTAACTGCGATAACAACAATCAATATTTTTTATAAACTTTTATTTTTTAATCTCAATTATGTCAATATATACACAAAATAGTTAGTATAATTTTTATTTTTCGAATTATTGGATAAAATTTAAACTAAAGAACAAAAAAGAAAAAATAATAATAAGATAATTATGTAAACTTTTTCTCCAGTATATAACTAAATACATTTACAACTATTATACATAAACTTTCACAGCAAAAAATATTCTAACCAAAAATACAAAGAACTCAAACTAATTACTACAAAATCAATTTTAAAAAATCTCAAAAATATTTCTTGAACAAATTTTATTGACTTATTTCTCAAATATCATTCTATCCTCAAACAATTAAAGGAATCAACTTTTCATTCCTTATCAACAACTTGGACATATCATTATGCAGAGTACAATTATATATTGAACATATATTCTGTGATATACAAGTTTCTAATTTTGAGTAATTGTGCACACAAAGTTGCCATCTACTATTACTCAACCTAATTCAGATTCTTCAATCACATCATGATAAATAACAATATTAATATTTCGCAAACACATAGCAATAACACATCAAAATATTAATATACATAAATTAATACTATAAGTAAAACAATACCAAAAACTAAAAATAAGCTATCATGTACATCAAATCATCAAAAGAATTGGTACTTACATCAATATTAACATAAACTTTAACTCAATAACACATGTTTCAAATTTTCTTGGAGGGGGAGTAAATATAGTGTTAACTACTTGTACTCTTTACTTTAATTTTTAAAATAATTTAATTGAGTTTTCGTGTAACTTAAAATTTGAATAACTTCAAAAAAAGAAAATTCTTATTAGTTGGAAAATATCTAAACTCAAAAATAAACAAAATATAATTTTTAAAAAACAAAATCAAAATAAAAGATTTTTAAATATCAACTTGAATGTTGATATAGCAGCGAACTAAAATTCAGATATAGTAGCATACAAGTAGGCCTTTTCGAGCTGTCAAAGCTGCTTTGAAGTCGACAATAAGATGCGTAAGCACAACGTTTATATTGGTTACCAGGTCTTCATTATCATTCCTGCAAATGCTCGTTCTTTACCCCTTTTGTCTTTCGCTAAATGTTCTTCTAATATCTTCGGACAAAATCCCTTTAAGCTAGCATTTGTAGCTGCCTCAAGTTTCTGTAGCGCCGTGGCATGGCTCATCGTGTCAGCTTTTTTCAGGGCTCGATGGAGCTCTGAGATCTCTTCAACGGCATGCATGGTGAGTAAAAACTGCTGCTTGGATGCATGCACAGGTCAAAGATAGCTTTAAGTGAATAGGTGTGACAATCGAATGGAATAATTATAAGCTCCTTGTTACTTGGGCAGCTTCTTGACGGCAGACTATCTTCGGGTGACTTCGTCCACTTCTTTGCTACACAGAGGGTGTGTGTGTATTATGGTTGCGTGAAATGAAGGCCCGAATCGATATATGGACCTCGTAAAGTGCGCATTACAATGACGCGGAGCTGCTGCCGTCGATATATGGACCTCGTAGACTGCGCATTAAAATAACGCGGAGCCGCTGCCATCGTCTGATACTGACATTATCAATTTGGCTCCGCATTCTTTGATCTGTAAACAAGCTGGTACCTTGGTAGGATCCACCAATTATGCTAGAACTTTGTACTACTTATGAGCATATTGCGAACCGCTGCGAAGTCATTCTCTTAGTTTTGAAATATTACGTTTTGAGACAAATGAATTTTAATATCAGAAGGGTTGGAAAATCTTCAACTATCTATAACACTGTACTACTAACAAAGTACTATCTCCGTTTTTCGAAATTAGCCTCCAAAAAATAGATATCGGCATTCAAAGTTCGAAATTCTACATTTCAAAATGTTATATTTTTTGTTAACGCGTTCAGCAAATTAAAAAAGTGAAAATTTGATCGTGGTCCGCCTTTTTCTTTATTTGAATGGCTGAATTCTTTATTGAAAAATTTTGTATAACAGCTGTTATACAAGGTGAAAAGCCAGAACTTCGAAAATATTGTAACGAATTTAGGGAAGCTCCGGTTATTTTACACCTTCTACTAACGTTCGTATCGCTAAACTGTTGAATAAATAACTCTAATATTCAATAATACAAAATGGCCTTTATTAAAGTACTTCACAATAACACTCATACTTCACAACCAATAGCTTGCTTAAATCAAACTGATTGCCCATGCTCAGCTGGTGCTGCTTTTATCCTCTTCGGTTTCCTCGTTTGCATATTTCCAGGCGTTTCTCCTTCTAGAATTTACTACTTGTCATGGCGGAACGATACAAGGTGGTAGCATGGGACAGCTGATTATAAACTTTTTTTATTTGATTTGATACATCAACTTCCGTCGCAGTACGATTTTGACATTTGTCCATCGAATTTACAAAAACAAAGAACATGGAATTTCTATTTATGTTTGTGGGTATGTCACCATGCTGCCACCTTGTAACGTTCCGCCATGCTACTTGTTTACCAGCTATAAACTCACCAGCTATAAACTACAGATGCACGTTTATAGCTTCTCGCATAGCAATATGCGCGATGATGGCATATTTTTTTGAGTATCTCAGATATATGCATGTGTATGTGTGAGAACTACTTTGCTGATGATTGCATACTTTTGTGAGTATCTCTCCGCTGCTGTATGTACATATGTGTAGACATAATGATTGATTTGTTTATGTAGATACAGGCGACTGCTTAGTATCGGCTTAGAGATGATAGTATGCCTTAGTGTTGCTGATATTCGTCACAATATGAAAAACCTCATATTTCCGAATTTTCGCAACCCATATAAAAAATCTTAATATTCCTGTGAAGGTGGTCAAATGGCCTTTATTTTTATATGCATATCTTTAAACTTTATGAAGAAAAATTTGACAAAACCCCTGTTTAAGTGAAAAAGTTCCTTTTTTTACCAAAAATTTATTTTAACCAACACAATTTCCAGCTGGTAAAACTATTTCAATAAATCATCAACTTGCATTAGATGTGCTATTTTCAAATGAAAATCCTTCTGAAAGTAATAGCCACTATCATGGGACTGCCACCGTCTGGATGGCCAAGGAATATGTGCTTTATTTATATGTGAGATACGCGTTATACCGGAGACCAATACAATAAAAAATATTGGCCACTTTGATACGAATATACTGTTGGGAAAGCAAACATCATAAACAGTCCTCTAGTAAGTCGTGAGAAAATCTTGATTCCGCCACTACATATAAAATTGGGACTAGTAACAAATTTTATCAAATCATGTTTCCTAGACTTTCTTGCGCCAAAATTGAAGCAGGTTCGTATTTACATCCCTTTGATTTATAGATTTTTATATATTTTAATACATGTTTAGGCATTTTTAACGGTCCGGACATTCGGAAGATGATAAAAAGCGAAGATTTCACTAAAACCTTAGATACTAATGCTGCGATTGCTTGGGGTGTGTTAAAGGTTGTTATTGCTAAGGTTCTTGGAAATCACCGTGATGACAATTTTCGAGAGTATCATATGTCAACAACCTAGTGGAAGCGTTTTTCAAAAGCACACGTTCATATGGCTTTAAAAGTGCACTTGATGCATGCTCATCTCGACTGGCTATAGAGACAACTTTCTACCGAATCCGATGAACAGGGAGCACGCTTCCACCAAACAGCTATACCAATGGAGTCTCGATACAAAGGCAAAAAGCTAAACGCCATGATAGCTGATATATGTTGGTGGCTAAAGATTGCTGAGGAAAGCTTGGACGAGGACGAGAATGAAATTGACGGCGACCAAGGCCTTAACGGTGTAGATTATTAAAAAAATCTTGTTTCAAAAAATATGTAAAATCGTTTATAATATGTATATCTTTTAATAAATTTAGCTTAACAAAACACAAGTATAACAGCAGTTCTACTGTGTGGTCAAGCTTTATTTGATTTAATTGTACAGCATTTTTATGTAGGGACTGGTTTAGTTGCCGTTTTGACACACATTTAAATCACGGCATAGATGATCGTCATAATTTGTTGGGGAGCACAGTGGACATAAATACTGTTAAGAGTTCAAAAGTATAAAAATGCAGTGCTTTGATTCGAAAATAGCACATTTAATGCAAGTTTATGATTTATTTAATATTCCACACTTTTACCAGCTGGAAATTGTGTTGGTTAAAATACATTTTTGGTAAAAAAATGAACTTTTTCGCTTAAACAGGGGGTTTGCCAAATTTTTCTTCAAAGATATGCATATCAAAATAAAGGCCATTCAACCATCTTCACAGCAATACTAATTTTTGATATGTATAGCGAAAATTCGGAAATATCAGGTTTTTCATATTTTCGAAGTTCTGACTTTTCACCTCGTATAACAGCTTTTATACTAAATTTCTCAATATAAGAATTCAGCCCTTCAAATAAGGGAAAAGAGCGGACCACGACCACATTTTTACTTTTTTATTTGCTGAACGCGTTAACATTTAATTTCGAAATGTAGAATTTCGAACTTCGAAAGCCGATATCTATTTTTTGGAGGCTAACTTCGAAAAACGGAGATAGTACTTTTCATACTTAAGCCTCAATCTCCTCAAAAAAGTTGGTTTGGTCCAATACACAGAAAAAAAGTAGATTTTGTCGTATAGTGTAAAATCAATGAAGCCAACCGAGTTTCTGTAGCACCACTACCGAATTCTCCAGCTATTCTCTGGACCCCAAAGATGAGTGTGGTAAGCTCTGCGAGCGTAAAAGAAGACTTTTCATTTGCATACATGCCTCAAGTGTTTGTGTTTAAATAAAATTGATTACATAGAATTCTAAGTGGCTACTGAGTGGCGCCGAAATAACGGAAGATCACCGACCCAAATTGTGGCTAAAAGTGCAAACATTTTCAGTTTTTCTTAGCACTTTGTTGCGAACGGTTTGGCTGTGATTTTGGAAAAAGAATAACGGAATAGTGGATCGCTGGAGTTCTCTGAGAAAATTGTTTGTGGAATTCGAAATTGGCTAATTAATTATTTTATAAATACACATATTAAAATTTTGTTTGCGAATTTTCAAAAAAATGTGTAATTGTTTATTACATGTGTATATTTGTATGTGGATTTGCTTGTTTCCGTGACTGTTATCCTCTTAGCAAATACTGCGATTTCGATCGATTTGAAAAGATTTATTATTAATCAACGCCACATTGATCGATGAATAAATATTTGAGGATATATATGTACTTATGTATTTTCATATTTCCATAAGTGTTTTTGTAAGTGTTACCATACAAATGGGCCATTCCATGCCAACTCAACCTACCGGTGGAAGTTCGTTTCGCGATTTCGCACGAACATTCTTTTTTTATTTTTCAAAAAAGTTGTCTATAATTTTTTTTTAATAAATCAGTGTTTTCAGAGATTGCAAATAAGTTTCACTGGTTAAAATTTAAATCAAAACAAGTAAGGAAATCTAAGTTTGGGCGAAACAGAACATTATATTCCCAGTTGGGTGCCCTCATATATATATTAGGAATATATTTAAAGAGAAATATCACGGACATTAAGTGATATGAAAACTGAAATATATTACTTACGCACGTGGAAATATTGTCTTTGGTACGTAGGTTTAAAACAGTTACTGTTACAGAAACAATATTCTTACCATCTCACGTTAAAATTGCTTAACTAAGAGAAACGTACCAGAACCATTTACAATATTTTTCAAGGTTTCGTATTTTTCACATATGTCATAAACACATTGCCAATTTTTAAACATCATTTAAACTTAAAGCATCTGTTTAGAAAAAATTGGCGTTACCGTTAGCGAATTCTCCTCAGATCTATATATAATTCCAAAACCGATGATTCTGCAAAATTGCAAGGTGGTACTAACGGCATCTGATTTACGGCCTGCAAAACTTTAAAATTTTCTTCTACTAAATGTGGGCGGTGGTATGCCCATTTTCCAGAATTTAACTACATTTTTATTAAGCTTTTTGTTTAAAAGCAATCCTTATACCGAGTTTCGTTAGTATTTGTATTACTTTTCGATTTAAGGAATTAATTAATTGTACTATAGAGAGATTAACTTAAAAAAGGTCGGGTTCACGCCACCTTTTCAAAAATTTGGTTTTAAGTATAGATAATACCGAGAGAGAGAGAGAGAGACTGAGTGCACAAAACTGGGTTTCAATTTGAAACTAGAGCGGTCTACACTTGTAGTTATAAAAAATGGAAAAATCTTGCGAATGGTAGTCCGGTTTCGAACCGACATGCTACGGATTCTAGTGCCCAAGCTACTTACTGAGTTATCACATCTCTGTAAGAAAACACATTACAACACTTCATATGTATGACAAAATGTTTCGAAAAAGAAGCTATGACTTCTAGCAATTTTTACAAATGAAATTTTTTATTTTTAAGTTTTCAGTACCAAACTTGGGTTTTATTTTAGAACCAGACGTGTATACATGTTTCTATCTATAGATTTTTGAAACTTTTTTGGTTTGGTTATAAAACAATTTTAAGATTTTAGACTTAATGTTCAAATAAGTTTCAAATTGAAACTTAATTATATTAAAAAACACAGTAGTAAATTGAAAGGTTTTCAATCTAGTGCAAAAAAATTTCAAAACTAGCTTAAACTGATGAATGGTTTAAAAAATTCAAATTTCTAACAGTGTATCGCAAAGCAAAGATATTCATGCTGGCATTAGTTTTAAAAAAATAATAGCAAGGACAAGTCAAGATATCATGTTGAAATTTGACATGGTGATATCTTAATTTTTTTTATTCAACGGCTTTGAAAGCTTTTAAATATCATAAAGTCAACCCACGTGCCAAGTTTCAAGCAGTCTATCGGTCTTAGGTATTCAATTGTCTCATTTTTTCCATTTTCGTAAAGACATCTACATTTTTAAGTACTCAAGCCATCGTGTTAACAGAAAGACATGACTCAATCAAAATATTTTTCGATGCTGATAATTTTGATATAAGGAAGTCCATATCTATCCCGATTTTTGTACGCCATCGCGTAGCACCGTTATCCAATTAAAGTAAAAATCTGGGTATAATTACGAGACTGGAAATATTCTGGATTTTTTTAAGATTTGAGCATATAAAATATGTTAGAATCCGTTGATTTATTATACTCAGCGTGCTTTGCACACAGAGTATATTAACTTTGATTGGATAACGGTTGGTTGTACAGGTATAAAGGAATCGAGATAGATATAGACTTCCATATATCAAAATTATCAGTATCGAAAAAAAATTTGATTGAGCCATGTCCGTCCGTCCGTCCGTTAGCACGATAACTTGAGTAAATATTGAGATATCCTCACCAAATTTAGTACACTAGCTTATCTGAACCCAGAATAGATTGGTATTGAAAATAAGCGAAATCGGATGATAACCACGACCTCTTTTTATATATATAAAATTTTGGAAAACACAAAAACCTGATAATTTAGTAAATAATACGCCTAGAATGTTGAAATTTGACATGTGGACTGATATTGAGACCCTTGATGAAAATTTTTTAAAATGGGCGTGGTGCCGCCCACTTGTGATAAAATCAATTTTACAAATATTATTAATCATAAATCAAAAACCGTTAAACCTATCGTAACAAAATTTGGCAGAGAGCTTGCCTTTACTATAGGGAATGCTTTAAAGAAAAATTGACGAAATCGGTTAAGGATCACGCCCACTTTTATAAAAAAGATTTTTAAAAGGGTCGTGGACGAATAAAATAAGCTATATCTTTGCAAAAAAGAGCTTTATATCAATGGTATTTCATTTCCCAAGTGGATTTATAACAATAAATAGGAAAAACTTCAAATTTAAAAAGATGGGCATGGCACCGCCCCTTTTACGACTAAGCAATTTTCTGTGTTTCGGGAGCCATAACTCGAAGAAAAATTAACTCATCGTAATAAAATTGGGTTCCCTATAGCAGGAAATATTTCAGGGATGCACCTTAACGTTAAGCTAATCGTTTATCAAAAAATTTCCACCGTTTCCGTTGAAACACTTCGAAATATTATCGATAAAGAAATTATCAAGATAAATTGTATCTCGTTTTTAACCGAAACGAAAAGCTTTCGTTAACGTTAAAAACGTTAACGAAAACGTGATACTTTATGTTTGAATTGTGCTGGCAATGCTATAGCCATGGTGAAGCCGTAAGGTGGCAACAACGAGCGCACATACACACACAAACTCTATGTAATTTGTTTGTGTAATTCGTTGGTGGTAATGTCAAAAATACTCTGAGAAATGTTCGTACTGTCAAAATTCATGAGAAAAGTTGCAATCAGCTTGGATAATGCTTTCACCTTTTAATGACTCCGCAATCAATCAGCTTTGCCAGCATAGTTTGAAATTAATAATCAACATAAACGATTTGATTTCGTTTTGATATGGCAGAAAACGAAAACGAAATCATTTCGTTAATTTGACGATCTTAACGTTAATAAACGAAACGAAATGACTTCGTTTCGTTTATTAACGTTGATTATCGTAACGAAATGATATCGTTTCGTTGGTTAAGCATGCCTGAAATATTTCTAGAAAAAATGGACGAGATCGGTTAAAGACCACGCCTACTTTTATATAAAAGATTTTTAAAAGGGTCGTAGACGAAAATAATAAGCTATATCTTAGCGAAACAGAGCTTTTTTTCAATAGAATTTACTTTCTAAATTGAATTATAACATTAAATTGGAAAACACTAAAATTTTTGAGAATGGGTGTGGCACCGCCCCTTTTACAACTAAGTAATTTTCTATGTTTCGGGAGCAATATCTCGAAGAAAAATTAACATATCGTAATGAAATTGTGTGCACATATTTTCCTTGTAGCAGAAAATATTTCTACTAAAAATGGACGGGATCGGTTAAAGACCACTTAGATATAAAACAAGCTTAAAAGGATCGTAGGCTAGAATAATAAGCTATAACTTAGCAAAAAATAGTTTTGAATCAATGATATTTCGCTTATCAAGTTTTATTGTAAGAGGAAATGTGGAGACATTTTTTTTAACGGGTGGTGCCACGTGTTATGTAGAAAAGTAATTTATCTGAAATGAAATGTACAATTGAAGCTCATGCTGAGTATATAATGTTCGGTTACACCCGAACTTGGACACCTTTACTTGTTTTTTTTTAACATTGAAAAAAAAATCTAATTTGTTATAAATTTACCAGAGGTGGCTTTCCGTAATTCGATATCGAACAAAAACGAGTATCAAATAATCGTTTTTGCGTTCCGTAACACAAAATCTCGTCGCGTCGTATCGAACGTTCGATACAATCTGTTCGATAGCACCTTAGGTGTCGAATTGCTTTTCGTAAGCTAGAGTTTTTAATGTTTTTGCGATTATTTGAGGAATAATTTTAAGCTAAGGAGTCAGCAAGCAAACGCTTTTCCCTATTGAAATTATTTTGATGATTCCAATATACTTTCGAAACACTTTTTGATACACGAGGAAAATGTACTCAAATTGAAATACCTTAAACCATAAATGTGTCGTCGACCGTTCGATATCGAATTAAAGTATCGAGCGAATGAGTGTCGACTATCGAATTACGGAAAGCAATCCCAGAAAAATTTTACGTTATCGAACAAAGTGGCAAGGTTAACTCTAGTCAACTGTCTGACGCACTGAAAAAACGAGCATTATATTTTTTGCTCATACACATGAGCTGTGCATTGCAGAAAACTTGTTTGGCTCGTAGCCCATGTGTTTGCTGTAGGAAAAAATAACATGCTCTTCTCTTCTGGAGTTGCGTATACACACGGCGACTCTTTCTATGCAACAATTTGGCATTTTATTTCAATTCTTTGTAAACATTTGTTTTAATTTTTGAAGATTTGAAAAATTATTGTGAAATATTAGGAACAAAGAGCAACAGTTCTTCATAGAGATCATTAGTCTGGAAATGTAGCAAAATTTTTGGTTGTCATCAATAGAAACCCAGATATTTCTATGTTATGTGTAACCGTCAAGCGTCGTTATGTGAAATAGTAACGTTAAAAAAGTGGAAAGTGTCTGGAAATATGAAAACGATTTGTTTATCTTTTTCCTTCTAAATGCCTTTGTTTTACCAAAAAAGATTAATTCGTTCAAAATTTAATGAATTGTGCTGGTGTTGAATTAGCATTTTTGAAGAAGAACATTTTTCAGGTCATCAGATTTATTAAACAAGAGTCCATTTTTTTAACTTCCCATAGTCAAAAACCAGATTTTATTCTCTTTACTTAAAATGAGCATGCCCTACATGGGTATGAGTTTTACGACACTTTTAGCTTATTCATTTGTGAATGTGCATGAATATTTTATATCGAAAAGCGCGCACATGGGCAGGTGCTACACTTCAAACAGCACACACTTGCGCCGAGTGCTCATATTTGTTTCTAACTGCTCAGCTCATAAAAATGAGCACTAAATTCAGCGACGAACCCTGAAATTTCCAAAGATTTTTTAGAAAATTTCTCAAAAATTTAAAAATTAAAAAAAAATTATTTAGCAAATTATTGCAAAAACCAATTATTTAAAAAAAGATTTAAAATTTTTAAGAATGTCATACATCTCAATTAGTTGGAATAAAAAATTTGAAAAACAATAGAAATGGCAGAATGAGTTGGTACGGAATTCTCCATATATGTATGTACTGATAAATGTTTATATTAGCAACTTCAGTGCCACAGCACTGGATTGTGAACATTTCTGATGCCATTCTTTGTGAAGAATGAGTTAATATGCCATTTGGTAAGGAACGTTTATTCAATAGTTTCCACAAAGCAATTGTTATTTCATTCTGCATACATCTGTACATAGGGGTTATTCCACATTAGTTCTATTTCGCATTTTAAATTTTTGGATTTTCACCCGACCAAGAACTGTTATTTCAGTAGAAACGTGTTTTTTCGACATTCTGAACAATGAGACTGAATCTGCTGCATCTGCCAGAAAGAAATATGTATATCTAAGATAGTCAAGTTCATAGTAGAAACAGGATGATACCGTCGTTTGTCCGGCATGTATTTTCTTTAAACATTTTTTGCTTCTTGGTGTTCATGCCAATGCGGGATAGAGGGTTTAGAATATTATCGCGGTAAGAGGTGAATAGAATGCTCCACTTGGCCACATCAAATCATTCCCGAGATGGTCGGGCTAGTACTTGAATGATGTTAAGGACCGTCAGCATCGATAGTACTTCCAAAACCTTCGGGGAGTGTTTTTATCACTACAAGAAGAAGAAGAAGTAGAATGAGAAACCCCGCAAGAACATAGTTAAACGACGTATTTAATCATAGGACTGTACCAGAGTTATTAATAGCAGTTTTTACTTCCTTTTTTGTAAAGCCAAAATTACCACTACATCATCTTTGATATTTTTATACTCAGCTGAGCAAAGCTCACAGAGTATATTAACTTTGTTCGCATAACGGCAATCCGTAACGGCATAAACTAATCGAGATAGATATATACTTCTATATATCAAAATGATCTGGGCGAAAAAAGAAATTCATTTAGCCAAGTCCGTCCGTCCGTCCGTACACACGATAGCTTGAGTAAATTTTGAGGTATCTTGACGAAATTTGGTATGTGGGTTCCTGGGCGCTCATCTCAGATCGCTATTTAAAATGAACGAAATCGGACTACAACCACGCCCACTTTTTTGATATCGAAAATTTCGAAAAAAAGAAAAAGTGCGATAATTCAATACCAAATACGGATAAAGCGGTGAAACTTGGTAGGTGTGTTAACATTATGACGCATAATAGAAAATTAGTAAAATTTTGGACAATGGGCGTGGCACCGCCCACTTTTAAAAGAAGGTAATTTAAAAGTTTTGCAAGCTGTAATTTGGCAGTCGTTGAAGATATCATGATGAACTTTGGCAGAAACGTTACTCATATTACTATTTGTGTGCTAAATAAAAATTAGCAAAATCGGTTTGGAACACGCCCTCTTAAAAAAAAATTTTTTAATCAAATTTTAACAAAAAATTGTATATCTTTACAGTATATAAATAAATTATGCCAACATTCAACTCCAGTAATGATATGGTGCAACAAAATACAAAAATAAAAGAAAATTTCAAAATGGGCGTGGCTTCGCCCTTTTTCATTTAATTCGTATAGAATACTTTAAATGCCATAAGTCGAACAAAAATTTACCAATCCTTGTGAAATTTGGTAGGGCATAGATTCTATGACGATAACTGTTTTATGTGGAAATGGGCGAAATCGGTTGAAGCCACGCCCAGTTTTTATACACAGTCGATCGCCTGTCCTTCCGCTTGGCCGTTAAAATGATAACTTGAGCAAAAATCGTTGTATCTTTACTAAACTTAGTTCACGTAATTATTTGAACTCACTTTATCTTGGTATAAGAAATGGCCGAAATCGGACTATAACCACGCCCACTTTTTCGATATCGAAAATTACGAAAAATGAAAAAAATGCCATAATTATATACCAAATACGAAGAAAGGGATGAAACATAATAATTGTATTGGTCTATTGACGTAAAATATAACTTTAGAAAAAAACTTGGTAAAATGGGTGTGACACCTACCATATTAAGTAGAATGGAATGAAAAAGTTTTGCAGAGCAAAATCAAAAGCCCTTGGAATTTTGGAAGGAATACTGTACGTGGTATTACATATATAAATAAATTAGCGGTACCCGACAGATGATGTTCTGGATCACCCTGGTCCACATTTTGCTCGATATCTCGAAAACGCTTTCATCATATACAACTAAGGGCCACTCCCTTTTAAAACCTTCATTAATACCTTTAATTTGATACCCATAATGTACAAACACATTCTAGAGTCACCCCTGGTCCACCTTTATGGTGATATCTCGAAAAGGCGTCCACCTATAGGACTAAGGCCTACTACGTTTTAAATAATCATTAACACCTTTCATTTGATACCCATATCGTACAAACATATTCTAGAGTCACCCCTGGTCCACCTTTATGGTGATAGCTGATAATAACACCTTTCATTTGATACCTATATCGTACAAGCGCATTCTAGCCAGCCCTGGTCCACCTTTATGGCGATATCTCGAAAAGGCGTCCACCTATAGAACTAAGGCCCACTCCCTTTTAAAATACTCATTAACACCTTTCATTTGATACCCATATCGTACAAACATATTCTAGAGTCACCCCTGGTCCACCTTTATGGTGATATCTGATAATAACACCTTTCATTTGATACCTATATCGTACAAGCGCATTCTAGTCAGCCCTGGTCCACCTTTATGGCGATATCTCGAAAAGGCGTCCACCTATAGAACTAAGGCCCACTCCCTTTTAAAATACTCATTAACACCTTTCATTTGATACCCATATCGTACAAACACATTCTAGAGTCACCTCTGGTCCACCTTTATGGCGATATCTCGAAAAGACGTCCACCTATAGAACTAAGGCCCACTCCCTTTTAAAATACTCATTAACACCTTTCATTTGATACCCATATCGTACAAAGAGATTCTAGAGTCACCCCTGGTCCACCTTTATGGCGATATCTCGAAAAGGCGTCCACCTATAGAACTAAGGCCCATTCCCTTTCAAAATACTCATTAACACCTTTCATTTGATACCCATATCGTACAAACACATTCTAGAGTCACCCTCTGCTCCACCTGTATGGCGATATCACGAAAAGGCGTCCACCTATAGAGCTAAGGATCACTCCCTTTTAAAATACTCATTACCACCTTTCATTTGATACCCATATCGTACAAACACATTCTAGAGTAACCCCTGGTCCACCTTTATGGCGATATCCCGAAATGGCGTCCGCCCACTCCCTTTTAAAATGCTCTTTAATACCTTCCATTTGATACCCATGTCATACAAACTCATTCCAGGGTTACCCTAGATTCATTTTCCTAAATGGTGATTTTCCCTTATTTTGTCTCCAAACTTAGACTTCCCTACTTGTTTTTATTTTTTTTATATCGTACTATTGTTTAATCAATTAAGTCAGTGGACTTTCTTCCACTAACTTAAGGTAAGAGCCAAATGTTCATGTTCAGGTCCGCCCATTTTAAAACTGCTCATTTTCCTGAACGACTGTATGATGAATTCGAGGACGATTTGGAAATTAATGTACAATTGAACACACCATTAAACAAACAAACAAAAATATGTAAAACTGAGCCCGATTTTACAAAGCTTCTCATTCGCAACGAAAAATAAACTTTACAAAAACAAATCTACACAACAACCAAATTAATATAGAGACAGAATGTCTCAATTGTGTTGTTAGTGTAGAAATGAAATAAACTGAATTAAGCAAGGAGACAAATACAAGCCTTTGATAACATTACGAAATTACCTGATGATAATTACATGGCGGTTTTCGAAATGGTACCATCGCAATATACCAGTAAATGTTTCTTTCTTTCTTTTCAGTTTCTCTTAAAAAAACATATTAATTGAATATTCAATTATTATAAGCCGGTGCTAAGCTTATGAATTCTTAAATAATAAGTATAAATTGAACACACCATTAAACAAACAGATATAAGTACAGTCTACGCTTAGTCCTGCCATCACAATAGCAACCAACGCTTGTAAGAAAGAGTTCAATCCAAAGCAGCATTCAAAACGGAATCCCATTCTCAGGTTCTTGGGCTCTTAATACTATTTTAGGGTTTGCTTGCTTTCGTAGTTATCACTCACATTAACAATGACCACAAAAATTTCAATACATTGTTTTGACATGGAATAGCTCATATGTTTTTTGATTAGCCACAAACGCACCATGTATGTTAGGTTCTTGGGTTCATGTTTCTATATTATATAGTGCTGGCTTAGCTTCTAATTATGTAAACCCTCGTAACACTTTTCGTAGCAGTCACTCACATTCATGTTGACATGGAATGCCCCATGTGTTTTTTAATTAGCCACAAACTATTTAAAAATTTTAACATTAATATTATCAAATGTGGTCACTATCCTTTTGACTTCGAATTTTCTTCGCATATTAAATTACGAATGCGAATTCCAGCAAAATTATTACGATATTCGCGAAAAATTGCCCATCTGCCCTACAACGCCTCTGTGATCATGGAAAATGTACGATTTTCAATAATTGTAAGTTTGGAAAACTCTGTAGTAAATATTCATTACTTAAGTAAGTATATAATTGGATATATGTAATTTGAATTTATTTAGGAGAACGATCTTAAATGGCATTCAGAGAGTCATGAAGCTCAAGAACTCTTTTTCGACAAACGTAGCATATCCAGCGAGAGCAGCAATAGCGATGCGGTTTTTAGCGACGAAGCACACGAGATCTTTTTGTGGCAACAACAACATCAAATGATTTGGGATCAACATGAAATTGATGAGACCCTTAGTATGGTGCCGAATTCAAATCATATTTATGAAATGGTTAAAGCCAATTGTTTTATAGGTGGGTTGTTGTAGAAGGGCTAAATACGTTATACCCTTAGCGTAAGGGCCTTGCTGGTATGGCTAGCTATAAAGCCATATAATTTCATATTATAATTTTAGCGTTTGAATAAATAAATAAATAAATGTTATACCCAGTTGTGCATATGAAAAATACTCTACTTTGGCTCGCAGGCCGCTTTGTTTCCTCTGGGCCTTCACAAATGTGAAACTGCATCCTGTTTGTCAGATTTTCTGCTGGAACGTGAGGTGGTGCATTTTCCCGGTATGATTCCCACGTCAGATTACCAAGCGCTTTTGCTGAGTTTTGAAAAATGTTAAAAGGTGATGTTCGTGACGTGTTTTATATGAGTAGTACCTTCCAAACTAGAGTATTGGGTGAAGAGAGTTCATTTATGCTGATATCTGTTCCGGAACACAAAAACATTTAGGGCGAGATAATGCAGACGAACTTGCAGAGGTAGGTCTGGATGCCTCAGATACGATCGTGATACATCATTCATGCACATCAATCAAATAACCCTGTATATAAGGTTAAAAGAGATAGCCCCCTGTAACCAAACATATCCGACTTACGATATGAACAGAACAAAGGACCTGCTAAATAGACTGAGAAAGTAATTTTATAGAATAACTATCACGATCACAGGGCACTAGTAGGTAGGCCTGCACTATTTTCGCACCTGGACGATTAACTGCGACTTGGGAAATCGTTTTAAAATTCAGTCCATATTGCATATATTTCGATAGTGCAATGCCTGGCATGAGCGCAATCGTTTACTAGTCAAGAAGATCCAGTACTGTGGAATACGACGTGTTAAGGCACTAGGGTGCTAGAACTTCCTCCACTCCAGTAACATAAAAAGACAAGCCACGCATATCAGACCGATATATTACATATTTGACCGGTATGTTACAACGCCTTGGTACCTTAATTTAGAACTCTTAGACCCGATAGTCTATAACAACTGGAACATTCAACATCTGAGCGAGTTACCCATCTTCCCAATCATTTCTTGAATAAGTCAATGACTGGGGCAGATTATAGAAATATCTTTAATATGCAACTGGCTATATCATAGTAATAGTTACGACTATTGAAACCAAATTTTGAGTTTTCAAAATCTTTGCTCTTTTTTCTCGTTTATACCACTTTTACAGAGCTCATACCCGCTTCCAGCGATGCCAATCTAGCTCTTCTCTATTCTTCTATTTATGGCTGTGTGGAAAATATTCTTTTTCTGCTCGATCATTATGGCGCGGATCCAAATTGCAAGGACATGAGAGGACGCACACCGCTCCACTTCGCATGCTGTCGCGGCAATCCACATATTGCTAAAGTATTATTGGATCGTGCAGCTGATCCAAATCGTTTTGATGGAAAAAAAGAAGTAACACCTTTACACTGTGCTGCCAGGTATGTATTTATGTAAGAAAATTTGTGATATTCGAAAAGCTTAAAGACTCTGTGTTGGATTCTAAAGCTAACTGGACCTCTTGCTGGTTTAAGCATTAATTTTACCTTCCGTTCAGTCTTATTGTCGTGCGCGTCTTCTCATTATGCTTTGACTAGCGGGTAGGACGGGCCATACTGCCTGGATGTTGGCAATACCTTAACTTACAGTCTGTGACTTCACTTCGTTACATTCGTTTATCCATGTTCTTCTGGATGTTGGCTATGCCTTAGCTTACAGTCTGTGACTTAACTTATAATCTGAGACTTCACTTCACACGACCATAAACTATCCGGAGAACTTTTGTCTTCAACAATCCAAGAGGTATATCATCTTCTCTTGATACCATCCATAATTCCGATCCATAAAGTGTGTCGAGAGGAGTTTACTTTTCTATTGCCTACTCAGAGCAAAATAGCACTTGCCGGCATGAGTTGTTCTCCGTTTTATTTCCAAGCTGGCGTTGTTAATGTTGGTTCCCAGACAGACGAAGTACTTCTCAGTCTCAAATTTATGTCCATCAACAGGGTGTGGCTGCCAAAGTGGGAATGCGCCGATTATTTCTTGGATGGCAATAAGTACGTTGTTTTGTCCTCATTCACCACAAGACCCACTTTTTTTCTCTTTATTTAACCCAGAGAAGCCAGCACTCACAGCACGTTTTTAAGGCCAATAACATCAATATCATCAGCGCCGTCCACTCACATCAACAAAAAGAGACTTACATAACAGATTCAAGAAAGCCGTCATCCGAAATTAGTACCCTATATATACATATATGTAAGACCACCAATCAAATTTGGCCTGATCTAAACCAGAATATAACGGGGAATTTACTTAGTATGTCAAGGGAAGAAATATTTCGAATCACAGTTACAAGATAATTGCGAGTATATCACCTCTGAAGCGAATTGGACTAGTTCCAAACTAGCGCAGAGCTATCAGCGCTGTCAACTGACACTGAAAAAATTGTAATGTCTTACGAAGTGGCAACTGTCCCCCTTTTCAGACCCTTTGAACTCGTTCTCAAGTAGTTCAGTTGAAATAGTTGCTGTCTTTGAGTAATTAATTTAAATTCTTTTAATTCGTAAAGCTCAGATTTGAGCGCTGTTGGTACAAATGTGGCTACAAACTATCCCGCTCTGCATCCGAGGTATTCATTAAACCTATAGTGCGAAACTGGTGCTTTGCGGGACTGTCATCCATTTTTGTTAAAGAGGCAATGCTTCATAAAGGACATCATTTGGTAGGTTAAGTTAGGTTAGGTTAAGAGGGCGAGCGTGGGTGTTACCCGCACTTCCACTCGGAGACATTTTTGTCCATTATGAGTGCCCTCAGTAAGTACAGGGTGGCGGCAAATTCGTTTAGCCCCATCACCTTCCAGTGGTCTTCAACGAACCACTTGCTTTCCCTGATGAACCCAAGAAGAAGCGGGACGCCCACCTTCCCAACCTCTGCCAGGCTGTCGAAGAAGCGTGAGCCCAGAAATCTGACCCTTTTTCTTTGAAGCGCCGGGCATTGGCAGAGAAAGTGGTAGATGGACTCCTCTTTCTCTTCATCCTGACAGCTTCTGCAAAGGGAGCTTGTTGGTATTGTCCACCGTCGGAGCATTGGTACAATAGCACAATGACCTGTGATGATTTGTTCACTTTGAGAAGGAAGCTGGGCCTTTCCTATCCAAGCATGGCCATAAGGACCTTGAGACGTCGCTTGCCTGTTCTCATATTTGGTACATTAATGATGTTTTTCTTACCAGCGAAAACACTTCCCGAAGGTTTAAGAGAGTGTCCTTTGCCGGAAATTAATCAGGGTCGCTCCGGTAACAGTACCTTCTGTTACCAGCTCGATTGCCCTAGTAATTATTTCTTGGCACCTTGAACCCTCGGGTCTGCCGACTTAAGTCGAATCCTACGACACACTTTCCAAACCGCCTTAAGTACCGCAAAAGTATACTTTTTTCGTCTACTCCAGCACTCCATTTAATCGCCATATGGACAGAACATGAAGATTTAAGGGCGAATTAATGGTGACTTATAACCACAAAGTCATAACCAGATAAAACAGCTGATCGAACCTACCTTATGGAATTTATTGTAATCGATTAATGGTGCCATACCATAACGCTAACTCGATTACATTGATTTCCATAAGGTAGGTGTGATGAGCTGTTTTATCTGGTTATGGCTTTATGGTTATAAGTCACCATTAATTCGCCTTTACCAGCTTTCTGCGAACAGATGTTTCTAACGATAATTGTGCAGCGGTAGCAGGTAAATGCGTTCATCTGTTGTTAAGCGGGAGTAATGGTGCCGTATGTCGTATCGCTGTAGTCGTATCCCTAACGTAATCAGCTGTTTATCGTTACGACGGTAACCAAAAACCAATTGGTTGGCTACGATACGGTTACGACCTTAGCGGCACCAATAATCGATTGCATTGATTCCCATAAGGTTGGTCTAATCAGCTGTTATAAGGTTACCGATACCGTTACCGATAAAGCACCAATGTCTGCAGCTTTAATAGCACACAATTCTTTCGTCGCGCGACGCCTTATTCACACCATTAAACCTTGAATATAAACAAAAAAAAATTAGACCGAACAATTATTTTGCTTTTTACGCGCATGGAAAACAAATATTTATTTTTTTTTGAAATCTGTTTCTTTTATTTAATTCTGGCCTCAATGCTGTTTTTCACACTACGCGCTACGCTGAACAAAAAACACGTTCCCCCGATCGGCGTTGACGCAACCAACCGCTTATACATCATACACACATACTGGGGCGTGGGGTCTTCGCTGATCGGCGCGCAATTTTTTTTAGCGCCAAGAGCGTGGAATGCATTTTGCTGCTTCTAAAACGGAAGGCGCACATCAATATTGGCATTGAGAAACGTTCAGCGCTGCATTTCGCCATCGATCGAAATGCGGTGGAATGTGTGGAGATATTGTTGAAATATGGCGCAGATCCCAATACGCCACAGGTAAGTGTGACAGCCTTGTATGTTAATATGTATGTTAATTAAATTTTCTTACTATTTAAATTTGCTAATGATCTTTTTACGTATTCTTTTTGCGCGTGTTTGTATGGTTGTAGGTCTACACGGAGACCCCATTGCATACGGCATGCGCTTTGGGTTTCAGCAAATGCGTGGAATTGTTATTGCATCATGGCGCGGATGTGCGCTCACAATTTGGCGAAGGGAAGCTGACAGCCTTTGCACTTGGGTATGTTACAAATATGTAAAAGTGTGATGATTAGCAGCTGGCCTTTTTCACTGTCATTTCACACTGTATCAACAAATAAAGTTGAAGTCAAACTGCATCCGTTCTCATTAGAATAAACGCGTTGTATACCCAGTTGCGGATAGCATGTAAGATATCATGAGGAAGCCGAGCGAAAGTCTACTATACGCTGGCTATGAATGGGATACAAATTGGAGCTCTTCGTATTCGGTTAGTCGATTAACCTAACCAGTATTCAAGTAGTTAATTTCCCACTCATGACTAGTCGAATAACCGTTAAATTACGGTAAGTCGCTTCTTATAAGGTTCGACTACAGGCCATGTTGTCATAAACAGTGGCGCATAATCATAGTCAAAATAAAATAGATTTTAAATTTAGTTGCAGCTTTTTGAAATAATTTTCTATAAGCTATCTGTCAAAAAAGCTGGAACTAAATTTAAAACCTATTTTATTTTGACTATGATTATGCGCCAGTATCTTTTATATTTAGAAAGTAATTGCAACCGAATTGTAAAAGAATTTAAACTGTTGCAATCACCAGATCAAAAATGAGTCAGGATGACGTGCGACTGACTGATAACAGTGCTTTCTTCTTCTGTGTTAGTTTGTAATGCGGTTCTTAGAACGGGACGCATCTATCGTGAGTCACCGAATCTGTGTATACGATTTCTTTAGGCTCGCACATCTTATTATTTATAACTTTAAACGAGCAATTCTTGTTTGTTTGTATAGCCAAACGATCTCGGGAACGGCTCAACCAATTTAAATGAAATTTGGCACAGAGATAATGTAACACCTTCTAAAACTTTTTACCTAGGTGTTGCCACTCAGAATGTTTCACAAGGTTGCCACCTATTCGAAATTAAAAAAATTGCATGAGATATGCCGATATGGGTATCAAACGAAAGGTATTTCACTCCGCATTGCAATAGGGACATTTTTGGGCAGGGTTGCTACCTTTTCGAAATTAAAAAAAGTTGCATCAGATATGCCGATATGGGTATCAAACGAAAGGTATTTCACTCCGCATTACAATAGGGACATTTTTGTTTAGGGTTGTCATTTAGGGGTTGCCACCTATTCGAAATTAAAAAAATGCATGAGATATGCCGATATGGGTATCAAACGAGAGGCATTTCACTCCGCATTACAATATGAATATTTTTGAGTAGGGTTGCCACCTATTCTAAATAAAAAAAAATTGCATGAGATATGCCGATATGGGTATCAAACGAAAGGTATTTCACTCCGCATTACAATAGGGAAATTTTTGAGTAGGGTTGCCATTTAGGGTTGCCACCTATTCGAAAAAAATTGCATGAGATATGCTGATATGGGTATCAAACGAAAGGTATTTCACTCCGCATTACAATAGGGACATTTTTGAGTAGGGTTGCAATTTAGGGTTGAGGTAGTTAGACGAAATAGTACTCTGCTTACTCATATTCTACTAAAGCTTTAATGGAGAACATTAAAGTTAAAAATCTTCGTAAAAAGTCTTACACATGATTCGACTTAATTTTAAATAATTTTCTTTTGAATAAATACTTGCAATTTCTCTCACATTACTATTAGAAATATTTCTCAGCACAACAAAACGTTGCCGAGCAAAGCTCGGTCGCCCAGGTACTGTTCATTTAAGCTAAATGGCTGAGCTAAGTGGGGGGAATGTCCCGGTTGGTTACATTTTCGTGGCAGTTTCGAGTGGATAGTTTTGGCAGATATTTAACTTTTAGTGAGTGCCTTGTAACTCGGGAGTTCATATTGGCAACGAGTAATACAAGCTCCGTCGTCCAATTCCTTTCTATGCCGTCTCTGTCCGTTTAAGTAAGAATAGTCTGTTTTTTGACAAATTTACCCCTAGAATGGTGAGTACCACCAATCACTGGCCAACAGTCGCCCAGCCTGTGATATTCCCTTTCAACTTTGTATAGCTGTCCTATCGTCTCACTATCTTCTACGGTGTAGCCTGTTTAGATTTGCCCTACTGAAAACCCCAACAGGGTACATAATCTACGGTTCTATTCGATCTAAACATTTTTAACTTCTTATTTTATTATATTCTTTCTCTCACATATACTTTTAGCCGCTGAGAACGATTATGTCGATTGCGTCCGCCTGTTGCTTGAGCATGGTGCTGAAGTGGATTGTCGTAATGCCAGCCATCAGACTCCATTACATTTGGCTTGTCTTTCACAATCTATTGAAACTGTCGATCTACTCATCAAACATGGGGCCAATGTGAATGCTATCTATAGAGATGGACGTACAGCTTTGCATGCTGCCATCGTCAAACAATCACGTAGTTTGGATTGTTGTAATGCCTTATTAAAAGCAGGTGCCAATGTGAACAAAGCGGACAATTTTGGTTATACACCGTTGCATATTGCGGCGTTAAATGAATTTAGTAATTGTGTATACACTTTTATTGGTAAGTAAATATGTGGCTGGGTATAATGCTTAAGTCTAATAGATTCCTAGTACCGAATCGAGTTTGATGTGTCTGCCAAAGTAGATTTCTCAGCAAACCATTTAAAATTCTCACACGCAATCCTGCCCTCATGGGCGACTTGAGAATGTTAATTGTGGCAATAATATCGCTAATGTTCTAGTTGAGTAGTAACCTTTTTCCTGTACTGCCAGCGATCGTTGGCTTGTTGAGCCAACTTGTATGAACTTTTAATTATTTCAGCCTCTACAAATTTACGGGGCCATTTTGCTTTACGTCTGCGGAACTTAACTATTCTTTGGCTGTTGGCTACCAAAATCACTTTCTTTCCAAAGGCTGGTAAGAGTTATCTTATGTATCTCCCATGGGCATCAGACCTTTCCGTTTTTTCCACAACTTCCCCTATGCGCTTCTCAACACCTTTATTGTTTCTAGAGAGGACTTGGGTAAGTCCAAGTTTGATGGGAAGGTTGGCGACAGGATTTTTGCCATGAGATTGGTTTTAGCCGCAAGTTGAAGCTGTCCGGTCACTTTTGTGTCTTCCGAGCGGAGTTCGCCACGATTGGGGGTGCAATGCATGGGATGCTATCTAGTGCTACAACGGTTAAAGATATATATCCGATATGCGAAAGTAACAAGCACGATTAAGGTACTGAACCGACTATCTCGGCAACGATTTAATATGAAAACATTGAACCTTCTACACCATCCGGACCCACCTTCTTTCTCCATGAGTAACTTGGGGTCACCAGAGACTCGTTTGCTATATTTGTGTATGATATATTCATATTTGTAACAGGATTCCCCTCGGGTAGCTGATATTGACAAATGAGTTGCGGAAGCTAAAAAGCTTTACACTGCGCTTATGAACTCCTTGAATCCCTACTCATATAGCAAAGCATCAATTAAGGCTCTGAGTACGTCTGCGGGCAAAGGAGAGTGTTCTGGGATTGCCTGACCCCGCTTGCGATTGCCTCGAATTATTTTAAAATTCGTATCATTTGGGTTTCCACCGAACTTTCATGCGGATGTCTTAAACCGAATGGGTACAATTGAATCGAATTGAATCCAAGCCGACGCTGGGTGAATATTTCCTATTGTAGGTAAAGAGATTCTACTGGCCTGAATTGGGCGGCAGGTAAAAATTTGGCAGAAAATCTAGGTCACAGGGATGGAACATGTGTAAACGCGTAGATTATCTATTGACGATTTATATTTATTAACTTAAATTTTCATGAATGTAAGCGTAAGGCTACGCTTACACATGCTTTGATCTACAATAAATCGTTTTGCATATGTTCCATCTCTGGGACCTAGATTATATTCTGTCAAATTTTTACGTTTCCCTTTTATTTTGTGCTAGAGGTGGAACTTTTTCTATGAAAACTTCTATGGAACTTTTTCTATGAAAAAACTCTGCATATCTAAAATTTGTTCATAATTACCGATTTTCGAGAGGAAAAATTCATATGGAAATCTAGTTATATAATTAACGATTAGGAGTTAAGTACGACAATGAATATGGTCCATGAAAGGATTCCGCGCAGAATTACTAGGGATCGAGCCCCGGTTTCGGAGGGACCAGTGGTCATTTTTTGGCATTACCTGAAATATGTATGTCAATATGGGTACCAAACGAAAGGTATTCTACTCCGCATTTCTATTGACATTTTAAAGTAGGGTTGCCACCTCACCTTTTTTATATTTCTTTGTATATCCCCTATCATCTCGGAAATGGCTTAACCCATTTGAATCAAATTTGGTACATCGATATAGTATTACATTTTGAGGATATTTTCACAAGGTTGCCACCTTTTTTAAGTTAAAGAAAATAACACGAGATATGCCAATAAGGGTATCCGTCTCTTACAAAATTGATCACCACTCAAAAAATCACTGGTATGCGCAGCCGTTTTTGTTATTGAACTTTGAAACAGACACGAGTGTATGTATCACCAAAAAATTACTTACATGATATGCCATGAAAAAGAGATATATCTTTTTGTTTGCAAGGTTTTTAAAAAATTTAATATTGAAAAGTCGTAGTATTACAAGAACTCAGTCAGGGTCGTGAACAAGGGCGGCTTTTTGGGGGTTCAAACCCCTCCCATGGGCTTACAACGACTGAATTTGTTTCATAAAAAGTGGTAGATGGAAGAGTGCATTTGTTGACTGATAGCCAATAAATATGGTAAATGTTTCTCTTTGCTCCCGTTTCTATTATTTTTATAGCAAAACTAGTCTTGACAATAATGGATGCTTCCTATGAGCTTCCATATGTTCAAACCCTCCTGAACTCAGTTAAAACATGCGGTATAAAAAATCCAACAAATGAATTAAAAACATATTTACCTGTCCTAAAATAAAATGTAACTAGATTTGATTAATGCTAAACAAGTGAACAACTATTTAGGTTAGAAGGGTATATTGCTTTTTAAACCAAAAATACATCGAAATGCTCGCAATTTTTATACAACTTTAGATGTGCGGGGTTAGCTCCGTTGACGTTGCAGACGGGTTTTAGGGTATGTATACTATTCAGTGGACATCCAGGAACGCCAGGGAGTATATTAAAAAAAATTGGAATATTTTGAAAAATCGTCAACTAGATTGATCAAATACCCCATCGTGCGTCGCCCGTCTATAAAAAGCCAACGAGAAATCGAAGTCGATAACAAACCGATAACCGGACGATCATAATGCGCTATCGATAATAAGTCCATTATAAAACAATATTTTAACGGTATCGATTGTTATCGATAAGAGGCTGTCGAAGCTCGAAATTATTTTTTTTCTCTGTTGTGCTTAAACTCAACCTCTGGGCGAGCTTTAGTTAATTTAAAAACAATACTCATATTTATTCCATAAGCTTAACAGCTTACAATATAACTGCTTAACTTTTTTCTCGCTTCTCCCGCTTTATAGAGCATGGTGCCGATATAACAGCGCGCACCATGGGTAATGTGTCTGCCTTGTCATTCATTGTGCGTCGTACTCCAGAGATTATACCAAAATTAACAGCTAAAATGGATAGTTCAATAAAAGTGAATGATCACGAGATTGGTGATGTTGACTGTGAGATTAAATTGGATTTTCGCTTGCTGGTGCCACCAACTTCATTTGAACGTGGTGAAACTGAGCTTTTGCTAGCACTAATCGAAGTTGGACAAAAACGTTTACTGATGCATCCTCTGTGTGAGACTTTCCTTTTTCTCAAATGGCGACGTATACGAAAATTCTTTTTGATGAGTCTATTCTATCATGCCATATATGTTATACTATTCACAATGTATATTGTTGGTGTTTATGCGCGCAATTGTGATACTAATCCAAAATGTGAAGCGCATGCGTATATAAGCACAGTGGGCTATTTTGTAATTATATTGAATTTGATATTGATGGGTAAAGAGATTTTTCAGGTAAATATTTACACAAAATAAGATAAATTTTTAGTTTTAAAATTGTTTTTATTGATTGCAGATGGCTCATGGTTTGCAGGGATATGCAAAATATTGGGAAAATTGGTTGCAATGGGCCATTGTTTTTGGTGTCTTGCTATGCGTGGTAGATGCCTGTCGGTTTTTTCTTTATTTATTGCCTAATCGTTTTTTTTTCTTTTGGTTTAGACACCTGAGATTTTGGTACCCAGCAACTTGTTGGCAGTTCCCAAGTGGCAACATCATATTGCAGCCATTGTAGTGTTGTTGGTTTGGTTGGAGCTAATGATGTTAGTGGGACGCTTTCCAATATTTGGAGTTTATGTGCAAATGTTCACAAAAGGTATGATAAATTGAGAGCTTAAAGAAGCCAAAAAGTTGAAAGAAACTGAAAAAATTTTAGCAAGGTAAAAACTTAAAAGTTTAAAATTTCAACTTCATACATAGCTTGAACAAAACTTAATATGCTAAGAAGTTGAAAACTTAATTAACCTTTTACACTGAATGACTTTTTTTTGATTTCGCGGAAGCAGAGAATACTTTATGCACTGATCGCGATTTTTATTTCTTCCCGCGCGACTCAAGAGCTCCCTTCCTCTTTTGAAAGTTATCCAATAAAACCTAGCATTCCACCAATTTTCCGTACCTCGGACCGTATTTAGCATTATTTCGGGTACGGAAATGCGCTTGTGGCTACTCTCATATAAATGAGCTAGGCAACGGTTTTCTCGTTTTATGAGAAGTATATGTATGTATCAGGTATCTGCTGGCGATTACAGATTTAAGACTATCTAGGCCGTTTAATGTTCATGTCGCAAATCGTACTAATATGGTCGAAAGGGGTATCAACGGATGCGAATCACTGCCATTTATAAGAATCCCAAAATCCAATAAATGCCATCGGGGTTTGCATCATCGATTTCAACAAGTTATTAAAAACAAAACATTGAAAAAAAAAGTTATACATATAATAAATTTAAATTCACACTTTACATAATTTTTCAGAAAATGAATGAAGAACAATAAATTCAAATAAAATGACCCAAGCTGAATATCATGGTGTAATAACCAGTTGAAGTAAGCCGTCAATTGTTCGCTCTAAATTCTTCTTTGTTCTGTCATTCGGCTATCTGAAAACTTTTCACGAACGTTGTCACCGAAAAAGTGTTGTTTTTTGCATTTTTCAGGATTTTATGGTTAAGTTTTAGTACTTTTTTCACATAACCTTTACTGGATTTAATTACAGATGTTCATCATTTGGTGTCTTTTGTGTTGGCTTCCATAAGTACGGCCGTGCTAAACTATTACGTTCATATTGTTGATGTGTCCATTATATATACATTATGTTGTATGGCGGCCACCGTGGTGTGATGGTAGCGTGCTCCGCCTATCACACCGTATGCCCTGGGTTCAACTCCCGGGCAAAGCAACATCAAAATTTTAGAAATAAGATTTTTCAATTAGAAGAAAATTTTTCTAAGCGGGGTCGCCCCTCGGCAGTGTCTGGCAAGCGCTCCGATTGTATTTCTTTCTGCCATGAAAAGCTCTCAGTGAAAACTCATCTGCCTTGCAGATGCCGTTCGGAGTCGGCATAAAACATGTAGGTCCCGTCCGGCCAATTTGTAGGGAAAATCAAGAGGAGCACGACGCAAATTGGAAGAGAAGCTCGGCCTTAGATCTCTTCGGAGGTTATCGCGCCTTACATTTATTTTTTTTTATATGTTTAATTTGTTCCAAACAAATTGAAACAGGTCTTTGTTAGAACAAACTATTTGTATTCACGTCATATACAACAAGGATTTTCTCTGTGCAGCGCTACGGAAAACTTTCGAAAAATGTTTTTGTTATTCCTGCATCAAGAATACTAAAACTGTCGTGGGTGTTATGTAAAAACTTCGCTAAAACAATGGATTTCTAAACATAGTTACAAAAATTCTAACTCACTATTGTTGTTTTGCCCTAAAAATCAGAACACTAAGATAAGAGGGATGTTACAGTTTTGGATTGTAATTTAGAATATATGAATTCGGCTCGATCGGATCAGCATCTTCTAGTTCTAGGCCGAGTATTGTATTCCCGAAGCTATATATCCGAACGGCATCTGCAAGGCAGATGAGTTTTCACTGAGAGCTTTTCATGGCAGAAATACACCCGGAGCGCTTGCCAAACACTGCCGAGGGGCGACCCCGCTTAGAAAAATTGTCTTCTAATTGAAAAACCTTATTTCTAAAATTTTTGATTTGCTTTGCCCGGGGTTTGAACCCAGGGCATCCGGTGTGGTAGGCGGAGCACGCTACCATCACACCACGGTGGCCGCCAATTAAATCCAGGGTTTTCCGTGTGGTGGGCGAAGCACTCTATCACCACACCACTGCGGTCGCCTATCCAAACCAGGTTTATATACCACCTACACGTTCCTGCTCCTGTTACAAATGTGTATATGTGGGCAGATATATTTACCAGGTGAGGCCCTGACCTTCTCAGGAAGACTCAAAGTGGTAAAGCCAAAGCTTTCCCAAGACAGTCGAACAAATGACTGTGTGTGACTACGCTAACGTAGTAACGTAGTGGGCAGTGGAACTATTAGGAAAACTGAAGTTACGTGGTCAACCATAGTGAACTCTTATAACATAAGGCCGAAAAAAAATATTTTATGCTGAACATACATCCATTAACATCTTTCACCTTAAAATTGGTGGACTTTCACTATAAAATATCGTCTTTATTCAACCAAGACTATTGAAATCAATGTTTCGAACACAAAGGTCTAAAGGCCCTATACATATTTAGCATACTTCCTTATGCACACTTTTAATTTAAAAATAATGTAGAGTGGTCGTTCATTATAGGATATTTCAATGAGTAACGCAACGATATTCACTTAGACAATCCACAAGGTGTTTCTCTGGTGATTCGAATAGTCTCTTGTGGGCTATGTCCTGTTTCGAGGCATTTCTTGAACATGAGCAACAAAAGTTCTGCGCAGTTGTTTACAGCTAGACTGATTGCCTTCACGAGGAGTCCGTCTGAACGCGGACAATAATATGGATGTGTTGTTGCAACAGGGAACAAGGGAAATTGGTATGATTTGAAGTCAACGGGGATATTTCTTTCGACAGCCCTTATCCTTCGGGGATCAGCCAATCTTCACATTTCTTAATATAACATTTACATTTTAATACCATAACATTTGTTTACGTTCCAGTTGCAGGCAATTTTTGTAAATTCTTGCTGGCCTACATCTGCCTGCTGATCGGGTTTTGCCTTAGCTTCTCCGTACTTTTCAACGACTATCCACCATTTGAGAATATTACATGGTAAAAAAGATTATTACAATTGATATATGTATTTTGAGTTTTGAACGAGTCTTCTCTCCTTCCCACACAGGTCCTTACTGAAAGCCATTACAATGATGTCTGGTGAGCTGGAATTTGAGGATATATTTTACGGTGGAAACCTCTGTCAAATTTCCTGTCACCTCACACATTTTGTTTCTCTGCTTTGTGCTACTCGTCACTGTCATACTCACAAATCTGATGGTGGGTTTGGCAGTAAGCGATATTCAAGGTTTACAAGTTTCGGCCACCCTAGATCGTTTGGTGCGTCAAGCCGAACTTATTTCACGTTTAGAAAGTTTATTCTTCTCGCGTTTATTGCGACGAGCACCAGTGAAGTTACTACAACTTTGCAAACGTAGCGCTTTACTACGCACTTCACGCAATAAATTACAATTTATAACACGACCCAACGATCCGCGTGACAATCAACTACCAGAGGATATCAAGATAAATATATACAAACTCGTTGCTGAGCGCCGTGATCGTAATTTGAGTTTACGACGCCGTAAACTCGAAAGTAATTACAATATGTTTAATCAGAGTTTACAACGTCAGTATGAGGAAAAGAAGCGTTGTACTGCCATCCCTGTGGGTGGAGGGTCATCAACTGATAAAACAGCTGACCTGTACAAGGTTCCGAAGAATAATAATAATAAAAAACTTTGTAACGACTTAAAAGAGCCGCCTAGCCCAGTGGTAACATTACGTGAAAATGATTGCCTTCTGCGTCCACGTTCCGCGACCAACGTACACGATCAGCTGATGGCCGAAAGCGATATAACCGCTAAGCTCAAAAGTCAGGTGAATGGCATTTCAGATGTGCGCGCGGAAGTGCTTTCATTGCGTCAACAATTAAATGAGATTAGTCAAAAGTTCGATACGTTTGCGGAAAGTGCGGGCAAAAAGTTGACTTTTACTGCTGAGGAAATGTGTCGCATCAAAATTCATCTTGAGCAGAAGGCATCGTTTCAATGTTGATTGTCGTATGCGATTGGATGAATCATAAAATGTAGTATTGCCTTAAATGCAAATGAGCTTTAATACCTATGTAATTATCAATGATGAAACTAACTTTTTTACACATATCATTGTCTGTGTTGTTTTTGTATTTAAATATGTAAACTATTTACTACATACATTATTGACAATAATTATAGCACCAAATGAGCAAATGTATACTCGAATAACAAACTTTTGAAAAAAAGGGTTTGTAGTCTTCTAAGAAAGAACTTCCGTTTGGGGGGAATAATGTAAAGCAATCATCACTTCACTTGAATACTCCAAGAATCAATTCATCTGATGATCAACAATTTTCCTATTGCAAACTGCTGTTAACGATGCTTCGCAAAAGCCTTGTCAGCCTTAAAATTTGCAACTACATATATGCACACATTAATGTGTATTTATTAATAAAGGAAGGGAGGCTTTCATTCGGCTCTGAATTGACTGAGTGTTACCCAAGCCTTTGTCGAAATCAAGCTTTAATAAATTCTTAAATAGATATTATAGCATAGGGCTTCTTTGGGTTTCGAGGTGTCGTGAAGATCCAGTGGACTGACCTGGTCAGAAACCACACCGTCTATCGTCCAACAAACTCGTTAGAAACCTATTTGCTATTTAAGCAAGATAGTCAGACGTGGTCAAACAAATCATTCCTGTGACAGTGGAGCTAAAGTCACAAGGCTCTAGTAAAGGATTCTCCCGGATCCATATCGAAAAAAAAACTTAATTTCGGTAACACTCCCTTAAACCTTCGGATAGTAGTTTTGCTGATCTGGAGCGTCTTCACTGTCGTATGGACTTATTAGGTTTGATGGGATGTGTAAGATCTACGGATCTATCCCTTAATATTTTATTAAATCTCAAACACGTCTTGTCTCTTCAAATATTACACAGCCAACTGATTTATTTATTTTTCATATTTCTGACACATATTTCTGAGAGTGCTATATAAATCTAATATTACTAGATACTACATAACTCTTTTCTTTTAACTTTGAAAATTATGTTGCTATCCTAATCTTCTTGATATAATAAGAATTACTGCATGTATGGCTGTGGTAGCCGTATTTGTCTTTTATTAGATGCTGGTGTTGCTTGCTCAACAGGAACCTTCTTAAGATGTGCCACATTTCTTCTATATATTTTATTAGTCGCATGACTTTGGAGTACTACATCACTTCCTTTCCTCTTTATGACTCGATGCATTACGGGATCATAATTTGGTGTTAACTTATTTACTTTTACAACTTGCTTAACAAGTACATCGTCACTTTCTTGTATGCCAATTTCCTTTGCACTTCGCCGTTTATCCGCATATTCCTTTTCCTTTTCTTTTTTTCTCTTTATCGCGATCATAAACTTCTGTATTTCTCTCTAGCGGTTGGAATATTGTAGGAATTTTATCGCGAATATTTCTACCAAACATTAACTCAGCCGGTGTTTTTTAAGGTAGCAGAATGTTCTGTTGATCGATACATTTGAAGATAATTTTTTAGATCCTCCATCCAATCTCGCTTAAGTTGTTGACTGATGACCAAACGTTTTAATATAGATCGATTTTGACGTTCCACCTCACCATTTTGCTGCGGCCAATATGGAATAGTGCTTATTAACTCATGTTATTTTCAGAACAATACGTTTTAAATTCATCACTTATAAACTGTCTTCCATTATCTGCGGTTATAGAAAATGGTAAACCAAAACGAGCAAAAATTATACGAAGACGTTTAACTGTTTTTGTTGAATCAATCTTCTTCATTACATCGACTTCTACAAAACGACTGTAATAATCAACAACAACTAGCAAGTTATGCGCAGAAGGCAATGGTCCAAGGAAATCCATCGCTAAATGTTACCAAGGGTGTGATGGCTCTGGTGGTGGTGGAGCTTTGATAGTAAACGCCGCTTCATAATTGTCATTCCTGGGTGGCCTTCGTGTGGAAGCTGTAAAGTTCTTTCGCACAGTGCTTCTGGCATAATAATACGTGTACCGCGTAGTAAAATACTACCAGAAAAACAAAGTTCCGTTTCAAATAACTTAAATGGTTTCAAACAATCTTTCCATTAATTTTGATATATTTCTTTTTTTATAGCTAATATAGTTTTGTCCTTTTCTGAGAACTCGCCAATTTCATCAATTTTTAAAGCTCTCGGAACTGCTAAATTTGCAAACCAATTAACGTAATGCTCTGTCTCATCATCAAATGTAGCATTTGACATATTTTGATCTAGTAACCGTGACAATGGGTCTGATATATTATTTGTTTACCTTTTTTTATAAACTACCCTGCTAGACAGCTGTCAGTCATTTGAGGCATCAATTGACAGATATGGCTGATGGAAATTTACATCACAGCGTAAAGCAAAGTTTCTATCAGTTTGTTAGAAGCGACATGACAAACCTGATGTAAACATTGTGTATACGTGTATGCATACACATACACACCATGGTTTTCCATACGAATAAAAGGAAAAATTTATACGAGTGTATTAGTGATTGCAAAAATTCTGTTAATGTGTTGGAGTTTCCGTCAGCTCTGTCTAGCAGGGTACTTTATATTTATATGCCTGCAATCATAGAACCCAACTTTCAATCCGCGCACATGGCCTTGACCTAGTACCAAATATTACCTCTAACGGTTTGTGGTCCGTCACGATCTCAAATTCTCTTCCAAATAGATAATAATGGAACCTTTCGACGGTCCACATAATTGCAAGAGCTTCTTTCTCGGTTTGGCAATATTTCATATTTCATATCTTTATTAAGTCAAATGGTAACAACCTTACTGACTAGATTACAGGTTAACTTAGTACTAGTTTAACAATTTTAAAGTAAGATTTACTGAGATAAGTAATAGGACTCAATGCGTGCCTTAAACAGAGACCTTGGCATGGCAAAGTCCAGGTCAAGGCTTCTGGATAGGCGATTAAATTCTACAAGACCTCTTATAAGAGGTGCGAAACTGAAGTAATTCGAACGCAGCACTTCAACGCGGAATGTACTGTGAAAGCGGAGAGCTCTGTTAGGGACATTGAAATTCAACTGCCCAAGTAGTTCTGAGCAGTCAATGGCACCGGATATTATGTCAAAAATAAACATTACGTTTTGAACAAGACGTCTAACTTCAAGTGGCAAGACATTGATAAGCATGCATCTTGCATTGTAGGGTGGCAGGGGATTAACAAAGTGCAGAGGTTGAAGAGCAAATCGTATGAACTTGCGCTGAATTCTTTCAATTCTTAAAGAGTGTGAGGAGTATATGGGATTCCAGATGACTGATGCATACTCTAACTTGGAACGCACTAAGGCATTGTATAAGATTTTCCTGGTATATGGGTCCTTGAAATCCTTGGCATATCGTCGCAAGAAAGCTAAGTTGGTATAAGCCTTTGGTATGAGAAAGTTTACATGATTACAAAAAGTAAAAGATGAGTCAAAAATTACGCCAAGATCGCGAAACTCATTAATTGACGCAAGAGTTACATTTGAAATCGAGTACGCGAATGAAACCACATTCGTAGACTTAGTATACGTCATGTGGCAGCATTTATTAATATTGAGTCGCAGATTATTTTGACAGGCCCAATTATTTATAGCATTCAGATCTTCTTGCAGACGCAATGCATCAGAAGTACAGGAGATTCTCCGAAAGAGTTTTAAGTCGTCAGCATAAAGCAAATAATTGGAATTGTTTATGCATGAGCCAACATCATTAATAAACATTAAGAACAAAATAGGACCAAGGATGCTACCTTGTGGTACACCCGAAGTTGCTGAGAATTCATAAGACTTAGTTCTCTCGATTTCAACAAAAGATATTCTATTTTCCAAATAGGACTTCACCCACGACAGAAAGCTTGAGTGAAAGCCCATGTTTTCAAGTTTCCACAGAAGTAATTTGTGCGAAACTGTGTCAAAAGCCTTGGAAAAATCCGTATATATGGTGTCAACTTGACATCCATCCTTAAACGCAGAGACACAAAACTGAGAGAAAACAGCCAGATTTGTAGTAGTCGAACGTCCCGCAATGAAACCATGCTGACATGGATCGACTATTTTATTTATAGCGAATGATACTTTGTTTTTAACTACCTTTTCAAAAAGTTTTGAACATGTTGACAGTTTGGATATTGGCCTATAATTCTTTACTTCATTTTTATTGCCTGACTTGAAGATAGGAGTGATAGACACCAGCTTCCAGCGATCAACAAAAACTCCAGACGATAGCGAAATATTGAAAATGTGGCACAGTGGCACACAAAGAGAAATACTACACTTCTTAAAAAAAAAGAGGACAATCCATCAATATCATTTTTGATTGAGGTCTGTAAGGAGGATATACCCAAGATAATATCGGTCTCAGACAAGGACAGAGACCCAAAGTCTAAAGGTTTGGGGCTATCAGTAAGATACCTGTTATCAAAGTTATCGGCCTCAACAACAAACGTAGATTTGAAAAAATCAGCAAAAAGATTTGCCGAATCGACCAAACTGTTGGAGCAAATGTCATTAAATTTGACACAGGTAGGTATATTAGAACAACCTTTCTTTGAACGAACATAGTTCCAAAAAGATTTAGGATTAACTTTCAACTCATCTTCAACTCTAGAAACGTATTTGTTGTACAAAAACTTATCAAGAACATTGAACTGCGTCATATAGGAAGTATACTGATCTTTAAAAACAGTATCGCTGGTATCCTTGTATAATTTAAAGTACTTATTTCTTTGATTTTTCAACTTTTTCAACCTAGTATTGTACCAGGGTAGTTTGTGAACTTTAACTGGTAGGAGAGAAAGATTCCTACTGAATATGTCAGCCATCTTTACCAGAAAAATGTCGAAACATTCAGTTGCATTTTTAGCAAAGAAAATAGATGTCCAGTCTATTTCAGATATGAGAGAGTTTAAGGATTCGTAATTTGCATCCTTAAAGTTATAGGCGCACTCATTATTATTTATATTGTTTTTCGGCACTAGGTCGAAGAATTCAATAGATATTGTTTTTCAACATCACTCAAAGTCTTGTTTTCATATTATATTACTCTTAGTCCATGCTTGTCATGTTGCAGTAATACAGCTCCCAATCCCACTGGACTAGCATCAGCATACAATTGTGTATCGTCTTCAATACTATAATAACCAAGCAAAGCATTACTCGTAATTAACTGTTTAAGTTTATCAAAGGATTGCTGTTGTGCCTCGCCCCATTTGAAAAACGCACCGTTTTTCGTCAAAGATCTAAGTGGTTCTGTTATTGTAGCCAAATCTTGTATAAATTTACCAACATAATTTACTAATCGAAGAAAACTACCAATTTCATCAGATGTTGCTGGTCGTCGAAATTGTTTGATAGCTATCACCTTGTCTTCCTTATGCATAACTACATATTTATTCAACTTTCTGCTTTGATTTTAAAGCAATATCATTTGCGCTTATCTTATTCACATCCTAAAATGTTGGCATACATTTTCCTTCTTTATTGGTATATGCCTTTTCTTGCTTTGAAATGGACTCAAACAATTTAGCCATAGGCAATATTGTTTGTAAACTTTCATCACCTTTTTTTTAGCATTTCTCTGCGACACAGGACATTACAAGAGTTTCCCAATTACGTTGGTTACGCAAAAGAAGTTACTGAAGCTGCTTCTAATGTAAACACAGCAATCAGATCTAAATAATATAACAAACACCATCATATATTTTTCAAAAATATATTATCTTGGCTAGAATACATAAAAAGTATACACGTATTGTGATGAAAACGATATTAGCCGTTGTTTTTTAACACGCGTATATCCGTTTACGCTTAAACTTTATATTAGCCGTGTTTTTAACACGCGTATATCCGTTTACGCTTAAACTTTATATTAGCCGTGTTTTTTAACACGCGTATATCCGTTTACGCTTAAACTTTATATTGACTACTAAGAGACAAACTATAAATACACCTCTGAATTGCTGCGCATAAATTTTGTCCTACTAAATTTCAATACGCATTATACTCAGATGTAACTGAAATATGTGTCTTTGTTTCACCCTGTACACTAATTCTATGTATTATATGTGTGTCCACAATTCATCGCAACTGATTCAGCTATATGTTATACCCTATGGCCATCAGAGCGTTAGAGCGTTGCGTCTCCGCTTTTCGGTACACCCTGTTGCTGTAGCTAGTTGTTTTACCACAGCCGCTAGATGGTCTCCTAAGCATTATCTAAGCGAAGATAGGCGTTTTTAACACGCGCAAACGAAACGTATACGCGCGTGTTAAAAAACACGGCTATTGACTGCTAAGAGACAAACTATAAATACACCTCTGAAATTCCTGCGCATAAATTTTGTCCTACTAAATTTCAATACGCATTATACTCAGATGTAACTGAAATATGTGTCTTTGTTTCACCTGTACACTAATTCTATGTATTATATGTGTGTCCACAATTCATCGCAACTGATTCAGCTATATGTTATACCCTATGGCCATCAGAGCGTTGCGTCTCCGCTTTCGCTACACCCTGTTGCTGTAGCTAGTTGTTTTACCACAGCCGCTAGATGGGTCTCCTAAGCATTATCTAGCGAAGATAGGCGTTTTTTAACACGCGCAAACGAAACGTATACGCGCGTGTTAAAAACACGGCTATTGTATATCGGTTCAATAATAGACGTGACGGAGCGCTAGAGTGTGCACGTGAAAAGTTCAACAAAGCTACTGGCTTGCACCTAAATGATTACGAGTTTGAAAGGGAATTACTTCGATTACGAAAAATTTGTACATATAAAAAGAATCATAAAAATTATATGCACACAAAATAAAACGGAATATAAGGCATCATGCATATATTATATCACATTCAATATCTTGAAGTCGATTTTGCTCAATATTTTGCTTTGTATGCTCAATATGCGGACAACAATATCCCGCCCTAGGCAAGTTAAAAATCCACGAAGCGACACATGATGGTTCCAAGCCATTCAAATGTAATATATGTGGACGCGGTGTATGGAAATTATTTCACATTTATTTTTCGACGACATGCACAAGATCTCAGATATCTACAAACAGAAAACATTCGACGGTAGAATAATAAACGAACAGATAAACACAATTTCGGACACAATATTCGAGCCTTTAAAACTTGTTTACAGGAAACAACTTAATCACACAGGTACAACAGACAAACACACAACAACAAATAAACACAAAACAATTAACACACCAAAACAAAAACCGACAAAGAAGGTCAAACGACTAAAATCACAGATTTCTACCTACCCCAGTCAGCCACACAAATCGTTTAGTAAACCACCCTCGGTTCTGAACGAACACACAGCACATACACATAACTAAATATACACAAGCATCAATTTGACAATACCTGCTCATATACCTACGAACTATAAATACAGGACAAATGACAACAACAGATCAGAACGAAAATCGACACTGATGATGGCACAACGCCGAAACCGGTTTGTCTCAAAACCAAATTTGACAAGGGATGACGAAAATCGTTCCAATATACATCATCTCAGATATCCTTGTTAAGTGTGCAACAAGATCTGGGCAACAACAACATAAAGAATGGTTCATATGCGTACTCATACAGGTGTAAAACCATATGTTTGCTCTATTTGCGTGTCAAAATGGACAACTTCGTCACAGTTAATAGATCACACTCAACGACATAATACAGATAGGCGTTTTAAATGTGAAATTTGTAGTAAAGGGTTTACTTTACCATCAATGTTAAGGGAGCACGTGAAGACTCACACAAAAGTGCGCGCTTTTATATATGACACTTGCAAAAAAAGGATTCAAATGTAGGAAACGCTTAGCATTTCTCTTCTAAGCGCAACTGAACGACATTTTTCAATAATCTGATCTCTCACATGTTCCTCTAATTTATCTCCAAAATTGTATCGCTCTGCTTGTTGTTTTAAACGCATTGCATATACAGTGACACTTTCATTAGGCTCAAATTCAATATATCTCATAACATACCTCTCGTAATTAGCATTATGTTGTTAGAAAGAAATCATTTAATTTATTTATTGCTTTTCCGTATACCGTTTGTTGTAACACATATCCACTAGCAAGATGACCGCGATTTACACATTCTGTTCCTGGCAACTGAGCATATAAGTCTTGTAATTCCTTTCCAGCGAAATGTAACAATAAATTCAGCTTGTGTTGATCATCCTGCACACCACTAGCTTCTATGAAACACTTAAATGATTGTAGCCAACTTTTGCATTGTTGCCCACTATTCTCCTCATTCATATTGTATACAAATCTTTCTACGGGTAATTGCATTTGTGCATCACCTATTAAGTAAACAACTTATTAGTTAATAAATAATTTAATAAAAAATGAAAATAAAACACAAATTTTCGGCATTCAAGCCATATCTGCATTTAAGCAATAAATATTCAAACAGCATTTAAGCAAACATTTTCCAATTCCTTTTCATTGTAATCCATTTGAAAAATTTTCAAATACTTCCATCGTTTAAAATCATTTTTCACTCCCAAAAAAAATAAATTTCAATATTTCAAAATTTTCAACTTTCAACAATATATCATCGATATTTAAATCATAAATCAGCATTCAAGCAAGAAACTTTTTTACATAACTTTTACATAAACACAATAAAATTCGAGGCTAATTTTGCAAATTAATTTTCTTGTGATATCATTCACAAAACTTTTACCAAAACTTCTCTTATCCATTATTTAAAATGTCTTTATCGCCAACTTCCTTAAAGCCTCTAACTCAAAAAGGACACAAAAATATTTTCCTTCGTCGCCAATGTAAGATCTACGGATCTATCCCTTAATATTTTATTAAATCTCAAACACGTCTTGTCTCTTCAAATATTACACAGCCAACTGATTTATTTAATTTTCATATTTCTGACACATATTTCTGAGAGTGCTATATAAATCTAATATTACTAGATACTACAGGATGGAAAAAGATGTGATATATTGGCATATGATAGAAAAAATTTGTTAATTTAAAATTGTATCTGATTTATACACTTAACAGTAGTCGTATGTTAAATATCAGCTTGAGTGATATCATGCCTTATCATATGATGATGATACGGTTTGATCTCATCCACTCATATCTGAGCAATATCTATAGAGACGGCGAATATTTTTATCCATGAAGTGACTCCATCTGAACTGAAGAGATATGTTCAGATATGATATCATTTTATGATTTTAATTTAGATATCATTTTATGCACTGATCCGATCTTGCTCTATGTTATATAAGTAAGCCTATTTTTCTATTAGATCACATACGATATATCAATCGACACCGCAGTATGGAATCAGAGGAAGGGGGACCTCCACTGATTTGGGAGAGGCAAGTGGGTGGCGCTCCCAATTGTCATTTAATGGTGGTGATGTTATATATAATTAAGTGATATCATACCTTATCATGTGAGGTCATAGCCGGTGTGGTCTCACCCACTCATATCTGATAAATCTCTGTCGAATATTTGCGAATATTTTCATTCAATCTACTATCGGGAAATTGGTACAAAGAATGTCAATACCACGTATGATGTGATATGATATCATTTGATGTGATGTGAATATGATGATATCATCTGATATATCCTCTGAGTTCCATCAATGTGGTACGGAAGATGATACCACCGAATGTTATTGCATAATTGCTTCAAGCTAAAGGAATGTGGGACTCCTGATCCGGCGTGATCCTATATGGCATTAATGTTATAACATATCCCATATTGTGAATTTCAATTTTACATAATCAATCCCACTCAGCATTTAGATGAGTAAATTTTGTATTTCCCTACATATAAATACAATTTGATTACTCTTTCTGACTAAATAATGAGTTCTCATACAATTGAACAAAAGAAATAATCAAATATAAATACTTTTGATGATCAAAAACTGAAAAGCAAATTTCGATCACTTTTTGGAAACATTTTTGAAGTCCTTTGATGATTAAATTTTAATATTTCATAAAAACCAACAAAAAGAATAATCAAATATGCTTACCTTTGATGCTCAAAAACTGAATATAGTTTTTCAATCAGATTTTGGAATCATATTTGAATCAAATGTGTTTACTTTAGGTGATCAAAAGTTTATAATCATTTTTAATTCAGCTTTCTGAATCTTTTCTGACTATATTTGTTGAGTGAATAATGAATTTTATACTTGTTAAAATTTGACTTTTTTGAAAATTTTATTTTTTCATATACACACATTTTTTCAATCATGAAGTTCAGAAAAAATATGTATATACAATTTTTATTATTAAGACAGTCTTCAAGACAATGTAATACAAATGCTGCTCGTGCCCGAATATTTCCCCAACCATTTCTCCACCTTCGGCTTCCCAGAAAATACATAATAGTTGGACAATACAAAGGTTGTGACCTATTTGAACCCCAGGTAAGTGAAACTCTCTTGACATATGTACCTGGATATGTCTTCAACATCCCGAACAGTATCTTATTTTAAGATATTGACGATCACAGCTGATGGTGAATTTTGTAGCCACTGGTGTATATGGGGCAAGTTTGTTTGCGAGTGACCTGTGGTTCAAATAGCTCACTTCCGCATGCTTTCTTCCCCTGATGAAGTAAGATTACTATACAGTAGCTTATTTTGAATGAGATATGAAGAATAAATGCATCATAATCGCATTCAAAAATGATTCAAAAATCTCAACCAAAACGACTGAAATATGTTCACGAATATGATCAGAAAATGACTGTGAAAAGCAGTCAAATATTACTCTAAAACAATTAAAGCTCAATTTTACAATGATATCAAATATGAATAAAAAGCGTTTCGAAATAGGAATCATAAATGATTATTCAAGAATGATCATATTTAAGGTACATTTTTCTCCCGACGATACATTAATTTTCGAACAGAAAATGCTTTTAAATTTGAACGTTTTTAATCATCTTGGGGTATGATATTTAAATTTTTTGATCAAAATTTTAAAAAAAATGCTGGCTGGGATATCCTTACTTTTTTGCGTGTATTTTTTTATTACTTGTATAATTGTTTATTTACAAAAAATGTACAAAATCATACAAATATTTAGAAAACTGCATTAGATAATACTAAACATATTAAAATTAATTTAGGTACATCTTATGTACAATATTCATATGCGTTAACGCGAATTGTAGCACGTGCACTTATACATATATCAATTAAAATCATTAACTCGTATTGTCATTAATCAAAAAGCTGCATTTGACCTTCTAAATTACGAGTATTATTATTTTTTTTAATATTTGCCTACTTGCTGATCGCATCACCTTAAATGCGTCTTGCTGTTTCAGTCAACCACTTATCATTGCTTTGATTCCATATGAGCGTATCCTCCGATGGTATAGGATCATTTTTCTTCACCTGTGTCCATGTATTTGTTATTGGATTAAAAGCAAAATTTTTGGAATTTGAAGGTGCTGGCGGTGGTGTATTTATTAATAATGGTTTTTGTGTAACTGGCATAAAAATCGGTTTTGGTCCCACTTGTGGCCCACCTCTAATTAATTCGTATTCCACATTAGGATTATTTGCTGGTTGAGGAAAGGCGTCAATGAATGACGAATAGTAAATGGTATTGATGACTGCGAAATAAAACAACAATGTATATATAAGAATATTGAATTTATTAAATATTGGGTTACATGTATTTTACGAGGTCTTCACATTCACTACGCGTCACTTGAATAGGAGCACTTTTTGTCTCTCAGTTTGGAGATTATCATTATTTTTGTTCAGTATTCAACTTAAGCCATATTCACGAATATTAAAAAAGTTTTTATTACAGATAAAAATCTTTTACGAACAAAAATTGTGCAGTTAATACTGTATGCTAATTGGGAAATCACCTCGGATTAGGGATGCTGATTTTCGTGATTTATTTGCCTTCAGAGATTTTCGCTAGAGCTTAACACTGTGGCAAGTTTATCTGAAATCAATTTTACATTATAAAAAAACAATACCCAGTTTGTCAAATTCTACTTTTTTGAGACATTTGAGCTTAAACGCCAAAAAATACTTTTTAGGCACATGAAGTCATGTCTCTTCTACTTAGAAATGTTTGTTGTTTTAATATTGTTGTTGTTACCCTCACTAGGGTAGGCACCTTGTCGTTGGTGTGAGGGCTTAGCCGAACTCCATAGCGCCCGACTATGAGGCGGATCTGTTTAGGACTGTTGTTGTTGTTACCCTCACTAGGGTAGGCACCTTGTCGTTGGTGTGAGGGCTTAGCCGAACTCCATAGCGCCCGACTATGAGGCGGATCTGTTTAGGACTGACATCTACGCCGTTTCGCCTCATAGGAGGGCGGCGGGATGTCGGTGACCAAGAACTGCCAACCCCCTAATCCAGGGTGTTATGCGGACCGTGCCTATTGGACGATTTGCAGCCAAGGGGATAAATTCGGCTGTATTCGAACGGAGCCTTCCCGATACCGGGCCACCTCGGGAAGTATTTATGGCCTTACCACAGTAAGGGGCGCTGCTGTGGCGGACTGTTCTTTCCCCGTATATAATACTGGACCGCTGAGCCCGCCTTGTCGGGCAGGTGGTCGTACGACCAAGATGAACGACTCATTACCTGATTGTAATAAGGACGATGTAAAGAGGAGGACTGAGTCGCAATCCAAGGACGGCAAATACGAATTAAGCGATGCTGTCGGACTCGGGGAGCGAGTAGTGCTGATTCAATGAACTCCGTGTTGGAGAAGCACACAAATGAAAACGGAGTAGAAGAGTGGAGAAGGGTACGGAGCAGAGCGGAAGTAAAAGAGCTCTCTCGCAGTACCGTGCAGCACTAAGAATTGTACAACGCTTGGGAGCAGTGGTCGACCCAACAGAAGTGGAGATCGAGCGCTTGGAATGGGCCCATGAAGCGGTAGAAGTAGGTCGAAGGCAGTTCAAAAGGTTTGCTGCGAGAAACCCTCGGTTCTGCAATCGGTACGAGGAGGAAGAAGCGTCGAATGGCAGAATGAAGAGGCAACGTTCGGCGGAAGGCGACAAGCCTGCTTTCAAGAGGCAGAAAGGACCCACTCCTAGAGCCGCGAGGCAGGGCAGTCGCATAGACAAGACAAGTAGGCCCAAAGCTGTAAGACAGATGGGCTCCAATAGCGAGGTAGCAACTACCTCGAAAGCTGCGAGTCAGAGGGAAGTTCCAACTACGGAAGTAGGAGATAAGCCAAAGGGAGATAACGCTAAGACTCCGGCTTTCTCGGAGGCGCTAAAGGGAGTTAACGCTAAGACTCCGGCTTTCTCGGAGGTGCCAAAGGGAGATAACACTAAGACTCCTGCTTTTCCCGAGAAGATGAGTGATGTGGCAAAGCAGTCACTGACTGTGGCGCTGGTTGATCGTAGCAGTCCTTTCGGACAAATTACTACTGAAAGGTGGAGATCTGTGGAAAGGGAGCTTATTAGCTTAATGCTTAAGATGATGCGGGAACAACCAAGTAAGCCCCTTCCAACCTTTGATTCGGGGGGATGGTATAATAGTGTGAAGATGATAGCGTGCGACAACATCGCGAGCTTGCGGTGGCTGGAGGAAGTGGTTCCAAACCTCCAAAGGCAAGGCACGAACGCGCGGTTTGAGGTGGTGGATAAAGCGCAAATCCCCACGGTACCAAAAGTTAAGGTATGATACCATGCGTGATGAAGTCGGAGGATACACTGCGACTTCTGCAGAATCAGAATCCGAACATACCGACACAGGATTGGAAAGTACTTACTGCATCTCGGCCTACCGAGGATGGTCAGTTCTACATCTTCCAAATAAAGAAGCAGGCGGAGGATATTTTGTACACGCAGCTTGGAAAAATGTCCTTTGGCACTGGCAAAATTTACATGCGACTCAGGATCAAAAAACCCTAACACGCTAGAGGTGGGCGAAGTCGAAAAGGACCTCAAAAAGCCTAAGGGAAAAAAGACAGGTGGAGGTCCCCGACGTCACCACGAACGTGCTAGAAGAGGACCAACCGCTAAATGGCGCTGTGACTCGCACAGAGGAACACCCGGCACAACAGTCGCGAGAGGCTGAAGGGGGCCTCGAATACTCTAAACCAAAAGGGTAAGGGGAGTGTGGTATTTAATATATAAATCACTATTTAATAATAAGCACTATTTATTTTTATAAAATATTTTTATTTAACCTCTCCTAAAAGTATGTTACAAAACGTTTTTAAATATTTCAACCGAATGAAAATTTTGAAAGACAATATTTTACATTGAAAAATAAAAATTAACAAGAACAAAAAAATTCAATTTATTTAAAGTAGGTACATTTAAAGTTGAATATAAATATAACCCTACAGGGAGGACGACGACGTCAAAACGAAGGTGCTGGAGGGGGACAAACAGACCCAATGGTGCTGCGAGTCCTACAGATAAACCTCCATACAGTAAAGTGGCGTCGAGCGAACTCCTCCTAGCTCTTGAGGAGGGTTCGTTTGACGTGGCGCTGATCCAGGAGCCGTGGCTCTCATCGGGAGGAAAAGTTTCTGGACTTAGCGCGCGCGGGTTTGGCGTTTACTATGCGCAAACGGAAGGACGGATGCGAGCTGTAGTAATGGTAAGGAAACAGCTGCATTCATATATGATGCCTAATTACACCACTGAGGATCTCGTAGCGATGGCCGTTGAGCAAAAGAATAAGCAGGCATTTATCCTGGCGTCCTGCTACATGACCCATGCTACGGAGGTTCCACCGATGGAGTGCAAAAGGCTAGTACAGGAGGAAGGGCGCAAAGGGCGGTTGGTCATAGGCGCAGATGCAAATGCGCACCACAATGCGTGGGGAGGAGCAGATACGAACGAGAGAGGCGAATCTCTATTTTGTTACATCCTCCAAACCAATTTTCAGATAGCCAACAGGGGAAATGTCTCTACATACATTGGTCCAACATCTGGCAATGTTCTGGATATTACATTGAGCTCCGAGCGTGATATATCAAGGTATGATTGGATGGTTCTTGATAGACCATCCTTCTCCGACCATGCGTATATCAGCTTCAGCATCCCCCTAAAGAGGGTAGAGAAGGGAGGAACCTTTAGAAACCCTAGGTCAACGAACTGGACTAAATTCCAGAAACATGTAGAAACAAAACTGGGGACAACCCAAAGAGGTTGCTAATGTAGAGGAACTGGAGGAGTCGAATGAATTCCTAACAAGGACGCTTATGACTGCGTATAACAAAGCTTGCCCTCTAAGAAGATTCAGAGGAAAAGCAAAGCCGCCATGGTGGAGCAATGAGCTGAGTATTCTAAGAAGACAGGTAAAAGAAATGTTTAAGCTCGCAAAGACCGCGGAAAGCGAAGCGTGTCGGGACGAGTACAGGGATCTACTGAGGATCTACAAGCGTGAAATTACCAGTGCGAAGAGAAACTCATGGAAAAGTTTCTGTACGGACATAGAGTGCTCCAGCGAAACAGCACGGTTGAAAAAAGTCCTAGCAAAGGGACACATAGTCCAGGGACTAATAAAGAAAGAGAACGGGGAATGGTCACGTAATAGTGAGGAATCCCTTGAGGTGCTTCTCGATACACATTTCCCATCGGGAGACGGTTTAGAAGAGCCAGAAGACATCACTCACACTTCGATCACGGAGCTAGTAGTGCCGGGCTTGGTGACCGATACCAAGATAGAGTGGGCAGTGAAGACGTTTTCTAAGTTTAAATCGCCGGGCCCAGATGGTATATTCCCGGCCATGCTACAAGTCTCAAGTAGGGCGGTCGTGGAATGGCTTAAAATAATATTCGATGGGTGCATAAGACTGAATCATGTACCGCACTCTTGGAGAACTGCTCGTGTAGCTTTTCTACCAAAGGCGGGGAAGATCGGTCACGTGTATCCCAAAGACTATAGACCCATTAGCTTAACATCATTTCTGCTCAAAACCTTTGAGAGGCTGATAGATGTGTACATAGTCCAACGTGGATGAAAAGCTGCTCTCCACAACACAGCATGCGTACACCAAAGGCAAGTCGGTAGACACCGCATTGCATAGGGTGGTAATAAGCATAGAGAAATCCCTGGAATATAAGGAGTATGCTCTAGGAGTCTTCTTGGACATTGCTGGGGCTTTCAATAATGTTGCAAAATGGGCGATTATGGATGGTCTTAATTACATTAAAGTACATCCTGCCTTAATCAGATGGATCGGCTGCATGTTAAATTGCAGAAAGATTACATCACAATGGGGATTGTACGAGGCCACGAAATCAGTGGACAGGGGCACGCCGCAGGGAGGGGTGCTATCACCTCTGCTGTGGACGCTGGTCATCAACCAACTGCTCAGGCAATTCGATGAGGGACCCGTAAAATTTACGGCTTACGCAGATGACGTTGCAATTGTCATAAGTGGAAAGTGCCTTCCAACGATTAGTTCTTTGATGGATCGGGCGCTTCGGGATATTCATACCTGGGCATCTAATGTCGGGTTGAAAGTCAATGCGGAGAAGACGGATATGGTCTTGTTTACAAAGAGGTACAAGGTCCCAAATTGGACCAGGCCTAAGTTAGGAGGGGTGACCTTACAGGAGAAACCTTGCACAAAATATCTAGGAATCATCCTAGACAGTAAGCTGTCATGGAAGCTCAACGTGGAGGAGAGGGTCAGGAAGGCCTCAACGGCACTCTATGCATGTAAAAGAATGCTGGGGTGTACGTGGGGCCTATCGCCCTTTCTTTCTCATTGGGTTTTTACAGCGATTGTAAGCCCTATTCTATACTATGGAGTTCTTGTTTGGTGGAAAGCCACACAAAAAACAACATACCTCAAAAAATTAGAGGGGTATGCAGACTATCGATGCTTAGCATTACGGGAGCCCTGAAAACAACCCCGACGGCTGCACTGTATGCCATTTTGCACATTCCACCTGTAGACCTGGTAGCAAAGAACAAAGCATTAACGACCGCAACCAGGCTCGGTGCTTCGGGGCAGCTTGAGCGCCGACCATATGGCCATAGTAGTATAGCGTCATCAATCACAAGACGAACAGACTACATGATTCCCTATCTGCGCTTCGAGGGAGATCTTAAGGCCACAATAGAGGTGGACGGTTGGCGCAAGGGTGCGCAAATGGCGGACGAGGCGATACATGTGTACACCGATGGTTCCAAAGTAGTGGAAGGAGTAGGGTCTGCGGTATACTGCGCTGATCCGGAAATAAGCAGATCTTACAGGCTGCCGGATTACTGTAGCGTTTTCCAAGCGGAAATATTAGCCGTAACCAAAGCAGTAGAAACCCTGGAAGAGAATAGCTTAAGCTGCAACCGTGTTAACTTTTATATTGACAGTCAAGCAGCAATTAAGGCAATAATCTCGCATAGCACAGCATCTAAATGCGTGTTAGAGTGTAAGCAGTCTCTGGAGAGAATCGGGACAGGGAGAAGCATACATCTATATTGGGTCCCAGGGCATATGGGAATAGATGGGAATGAAAAAAGCGGACGAACTAGCTAAAAAGGGCGCATCCCTTGAAGCTTGCTCCGTAGACGTCCCAATTAGATTGGGCGAGATTAAGCGAAGGCGAGAGGTGCACATGATCGACCAAGCGGGAAAGGCGTGGGTTCAAGCGCGGGGCTGTAAAGTGTCGAAGATTATGTGTAGGTCTTACAACCTTAGACTAACACAGTTGCTTCTATCATTAAAAAGAGAGGACTGTAGACTCATGACGGGTATTCTGACTGGACACTGCCTTCTGGCGTCACATGCCTTTAAATTAGGCTTGGTCAGTGATAGCAGATGTAGGAAGTGCGGGTTGGAGGAAACGCGATTTCTCAGAAGCAAGAAAAGATTTTTTAAAAACTTGAATGGAGTTTGAAGAGTAGAAGACTTACTTTCAAGTAGAGCAATGATTTAAAAACAAAATCTAGAAGTGCGATGACCTCAAATGATCTAAACAACGTGTTTTCTCTACTTAATGTTCGAATTTTTGAAAACTTTGAGTGCCGAGGCTGTTTTGACTCCAGATTCGCGTGCAGTACAATGAAAACCTTTATAAATCTATTACCAAAAATCTGGCTCCTGATTTTTGTTTTTCTTGGTTGTCCAGTGTTATGATTGTTTTGCTCTTAAAAGGGAAATATTTGTGGAATAAGTTCCTGACTATTTATATCAAAATGCTATTTTCGGCATTTCCGGGATCAAAGACCAATAATCTTGGGTTCCTTGGGGTATGAATTCCAAACTCTTATATTTCAAAGTTAATCTCTATGTCCTGATAATTATATTCCCTACTGGTCGGTTGAAATCTATTAAACTGTTTGCCTAGAAATATTTAATTTATGATATAAAGTGATCGCTTATCGAATGACACGAAATGTATTTTCACACACACATATATATTTAGAGATATGTGGATCAAGCTTACCCAGCACCAGTGTTAATCTTAATGACTTCATTTTTTTTCTTCTTTTGAATTTACACTGACTTTGCTTTATTTAATTTAAATATTTCAATTGCGCACTTTTATATTTATTTACTTATTTGTTTAGTATTTTAACAATGTTGGCTAGCTAGCATCTTTTCTCCTCAAAATCTGATTTTCTTCTGAGATTTCAAATCAAGCTAGCTGCATAATTTTAAATTATTTTCTTATTTTATTTCCTTTGCAAAAACCTACATAAGTCAATCTATAGGGTTACTCAATTTGCAGTATAGACCAACATTTTTTATTTTTTTAATATTTGTTAACCTAGAACTTACATAACTGTAGGGTAGCAATCCTTGAGATAGCTGATTTGAACTTTGCGTTTTAAATCGATAACTGCGAATATTTTGTAGTATAAATCCTGAAAATCTATTGTGAGTACAGAAACCGAACAAATCAGCTGACGTTTGTTTTCACTTTTAGCCTTGCTCTTAACTGACAGTCGGTGTTCAGTTAGCAAAGTGAAAACGAGATTTTCGATAATTTACAGATAAGTGACTAACAGCCCTTAGTGGGCAATTTATGTGAGTAGTCGAAGTCATCAGATGAAATTAGAAAAAACAAAAAACCCATTTTAAAAGTTATATTGGACCTTTTTAGTATTCTTCTTCTGTGTCAAAGTTTCATTCATGCTATCTTTTGTTATCGCCATAACCTTCCAAAGACAAATCCCTTTTCCACAAATGCCTACATAAGACATATATCTCAGACTCACTACATCTGATTCCAAGTAAGGGTTAGTAATAAACCTACTATTCGGCAACTTTAATAATGTTCTTTAAGGAGACTGAAACTCGACTTAAAATTCATTAGAGCTACATTCGAGATATATTATTGTCATTGCTTCTAATCGAGAAGCGAACAATATTTTTTCCAAGAATAAAATGTATAACCCTATACTCTTATTCATGTAAAACAGTTTAGCTCATCTTATACATAAGTCGAACTCAACGGCATTGCTATTATTATGGGATATGATCGTAGCACTCAAGCCAGTGAAAATGGAAAAATATTGATATGAATCACTTGAGTTGAGTCGTACAGACATTGTGAATTTATACAAGAGGCGAATGCAGGACCGGATTAACCCTCAACGGGGCCTTAGGCAACCATCAATTTGGGGGCCCTTTTTTCACGTCCGTTCCCTTCTTTTTTCGATTAAAAATACAAACTTATATCTTTCATAAACATTTTATTGTCACAATGTAATAATATCAATAAAATTACTATCTACATTTTAAACATGTCGTTTTCTACATTTGTTTTCGGCAAATTCATCAATTATATCATCAATATCGATTTGTTCAATAAATCTGACTCAATGCAAAGTATACCTAACATCTCGAGTCGCTCTTGTCGCGTTGTAGCTCTTTCAGCAGCTTTGATTCTTTTTAATTGCGAGAAGGATCGTTCGGCAGAACAATTTGTGATCATTAATGTTAAAAAAATCCGAAGAGCTATTTCTGTGCTAGGAAATACATCGGCTAATTGATCTTCCATTAGAATCTTATACAAATGACTATGAGTTTTTTGTGCATCAGTGTATCTGGAGTTCACGTAACTTTGGAATTGTTTCATTTCAATGAAAAATTCTTCCAAATCTCTAGAATAAAAACGAACTAAGTTATTTATAGCTTCGTGGAGGTCTCCATCACTTAGAGAAAAGTTGATGAGAAATGCAAATCTCTCTGAAACTTCCATATACACTTTCGCACGTCGTTTGATTTCACTGTGAAGATTGTCGATGATTTCGAGGAAACCTTTTGTCCTAAAATCATCGCGAGGCGAAAATTCTACTTCTGGACTTCTGGAGCATTTCCGTCATTAGGTTGGTTTTTTCTACGACGAGTACGTTTTACGATTTCTGTATAACCTACACCAGGTAATAATTGTTTTGTTTTTTCCTCGAAATCATTGAACTTTTCACGGAATGAAACTAAACTCTCTTCTAACAATCCGTACAAAAAACCACACGTTTGCAAATCTGCTTTTTCACTTTGCAATGACTTACTCACTGAACGCATAGCAGTCAAAATAGAGTTCCATAAAATCAACATGAAACCAAATTCGAATTTTTGCATTTTATTCGCGATACACGTCGCCTCATAACGAGTATCAGTATTTTGTGATTCATCATCAGCAATGATTTCTAGAACCATATAATAGATATCAAACATTCATGTTGTGCATTTGTGTTTACAAAAAAACCTAAACGCGCCAGGAAAACTTTCATAAAAAAACTAAAAAAATCCCTTGCGTGAAACAGTCGAAAAAATAACCATCACCGTACCCACAAATGTCGTGGACTAAGATCGAAAATTAAGTACTTTTTATCTGAATAGTTTATTTTTTAATTTCTGTCAAGGTTCATAGCTTTTACTGAAAACCTGGTTAAAAGCTGATAATTTTAACTCTGATCTAACTTTCACATAAATAGTAGTTTATCCCCCCGTGGTGATCGTTGGAAATAGAGTAGGTGGTGTCCTTAGGCTGTGGACTCGTCGCTTCCATCTGACTTGCTAGTTGCTGCTATTGGACACCACAAATGACATTGAATTTTATAGCAGTAAAGCTTAGCACTCTGCACAATTTCTACGTTTGGTTTATTCTTGCTGATCGTAAATATACCGCCCGACTACCGGGTATAGCAGCATTTAATACATGTCAATAGCACTGTTATTGTAGTTTGTACTCGCAATTGCGAGACCAAAAAGACCCGCCCTCGAGTAGATCTTGGTGATTCTCATTTATCATCAGTAAATGGCATCAATACCAATACGACTCAAATTTTATGAACTCCCACATCGAGCACGAGTTTTTAAACTAGCTGTAGGAATACATCTCTTCTCCAAATTAATACTAGTTTTAAAAATCCAAAAGGAAACTTAGACTTAGTTTTATCAGATGGATCTGCGGGTTATTACTCTAACCCGAACTCCACCAATTATCCCTTCTGAAGACCCCTTAATTCCACGCTTGAGATAGTACATGGATGTTGTTCAGCTGTGATGCTCGATGTTTCTAAGCCATTCCCGACCCCGGTCGAGTTCTTTTTCAAAGACGAATTTTAGTGAGCTCAATAATTTGATTTCTGCCCATGACTGACGAGGTCTTATGCGTGTACAGACGTGTTGAAACAGCGACTGCCTGTTTTATAGTTCTCTGATGCTTCTTTGAAAGCTGTGTCCTACTTCGTTATTCCAGTACCACCACGGGTAAAACACTTGGCAAAGCAACTATTAAGACTTGATATATAAATCTAGACTCTATAAGCGTTTCAAAGATCTGTAAAGCTATTGATTTATCTACCTATTTAGTGGCGCGCTCCATTTTTCATCGTCTTAACAGCAGTGTATAAAGGTTACGTATCATGTTGCAATTCCAACTTACTAATAATACCGAACACGTTTTCTACAGATTTTTTAATTCCAAAAGGAAATCTTTATCTGGTTTCTCCATCTCACTTTCATTTATGGGTGCATAACGCAAATTCTGATCACGAAATCGCAGATTTCATTGCTGAATTCTTTAAATAACCTATCTCAACCCAAGTTCCAGTCTAATCTATCCACATTTCTTGTGAAAGTTCTAATAATATTTGTAAACCCATTTAATGATAAAGATTACTGTTTTCATAATCTTTTCTTGCATGAAACCGATAGTCTTCACCGGTCCAGATGGTGTTCTAGTTGTGTACTTAAGTCACTGTGCTGCAGCTTACTCAGGCAGCCTCTCTTTAAATTATTAAACTGTCTCTGGAATCCGCATTCATTTCCCATCTCATTTTGGAAACAATCGGTTTATGATATCTTTGAATAAACAAAATTAGTAGTGTACTAATATTGAGAAATACAGCGGCATAGCTAAGCGTCAGCTATCCCTAAAACTTTTGAGCAGATAATTACCATACAGCTGCACTATTGTGTAGCTCTTGAATTTACCTGTCAACATGGTTTGTTCATCGAGATCAATACTACCAATACTTGCTTTGAATTTACGTCTTTTGTTAGAGAATGGTTACTTTTAGATTGCAAACAAAGAGATAACATGTAATTACATCGACTTTAGTAAAAGCTTTGACTGTTTAATCACGAGCTCTTAGTTACCAAAACTCGATCTTGGGTTTCTCAGTCCCTTATTGAGTTTGGATTTCAAAGTTATCTTGAAAATAGGAACTCAGCGAGTCTTCACGTTGTAACAACAATCTTCAAGTCGTTTGATGTAACGTCTGGCGTTGCCCCAGGGTAGCCCATTGGGTCCCATTACTCTTTAAACCTGTTCATTAACGACCTACCAAAGGTTATAAAATTTAATTCTAGAGTTTTTATAGTACGACAAGATGATGTAAACGTTGTTACACACCTATCTGACCTTCGAACTGTCTGTTTTAATCAGCTTCAGGCCGATATTGACTCATTTCACAGCTGAGTTGTACTGCAAATTACTTTTTTTGCAGATTACTTCTAAATGTAAGCAAATGACTTTTCACCGTGTGGAAGCCTGTCCTATAATCTTATACACTTGACGGCAACCCTTTTGGAAGCGGATATCGATTTTAACTGATAAAGGAATAGTCTATTTTAACTGATCTCGGAGTAAGTGATCCGACATCATTTTACACACATATTTCAACAGCTTAGTAAACAAAGCACTGGTGTATTAGGTGTTATTCAACGTTGTGCTACAGAGTACTTGATGACCCTTATTTCACAAAGTCATCTTTATACCTCACGCACTGTACGCCTATTCGCGAGTATCTGTTTCTTGTGTCTGGTCTCCGAGTCTATGCAATACTGATTGATCGGATTGAGTCTGTCGATCCAGAGACGGTTTTAATTTTGCATCATACGAGGTCTCAACGAATCAAGTACTCATCCTTCACCATGCCGGAATAGACTTCTTCTAATAAATTTGCCATCTCTAGAGAATCGTAGAGTTACTTGGCGTTAGTGTTCATTCACAAGCTCATCATTGGCGTGATTGACTCCCTGACCTAATCAGTCAACTAAATTTTGCGGTTCCTGCTAGGCGTCCAGACATTTTGTGCCTTTTCATTTACCTCTATGCCGGCAAAAATTTGCTAGAAACAGTCCCCTGCGTCATTGGTGCTCGGCGGTACAATGATTGTATAACTGCATTGGCTTTGAATGTTCGTTTGCTGCTTTACATACTGCTATACTCTTATGTTTAGCCTGATATTTTAATTTTATTTTTCTTATACAATGCGATGTCAAAATGTTTATAACATACAAATTTTCTATGTACCTCTTTTTGAATTTGTTAATTTTAAGAATGGCTCTGTATTTTACATATATATCTGTCTATTACAATAATTAGTCGACCGCTTGTGGTGTTGCGTCGACTTTAAATAATAATTAAATTAAATTAAAAAATGAATCGTAACTGCATTCGTCGCATTCGATGTGCTTCCCAGCATATAATTGACAATGTCTTCAAAGTTTTATCATTGTTTACTTTATTTTTTTATACGCCCCAACGATAGGTGAAAGCGGAAAAATTTATAATGTCTGCATAATGCGGAAAAATCTACTGCATAAGAACAGCACTTCTGAGCATAGCTCGCATTCTCATTCAAACTCAATATTCTTACCTGCACACCTTTATACTTCCCGGATATGTTTTAATGCGTTGTCATATTATTTCCTCTAAAATTTGAATATCTTAACCACAGTCTTCAGTAAGAAACTTTAAAGTTTGATTCGTAAGACTTTCACCAGTATGACCTTCCAACTGAAGAAAAGTTTATAAACCTTTTTATTATTCAATATACTCTCCTTTCACTTCGGTACACTTCTTTGCACGCTCATACAATTTGTCAAATGAGTCGGAAATGTCCTATTTAGGAACCTTGTTTAGTTTGTCGGTCCGTAAGCATTTTGAGGAAATACGGCACCTGATGAACCCAGCCGTATGAAGCGAAAAAACACAAGCAGGTCCGTAGTGAACTCCAGAATAGGCGTCGGACCTTTATGCCGGGAATTGCCCGGTGATCCAGTACTTAAAGAAAAGTATCCAAACTCGCGGAAGAGGAACGCATACTCCCCAGGAAACGCGTGTCACTCTTGCTCAACTTCGTTCTGGATACTGTAACAGTTAAACTCTTACCTATCCAGAATAACCACCGACATACAAATGTATGCCCCGCTTGCAATGTGTCCCCACATGACACCAACCATCTCTTTAATTGTAATGTGGAACCAATTGTGTTTGATTTATTTGAGTAAAATTTATTTTAAGTTCTGATTATATTTTTCCTTCAATCTCTAGAATTTTATGTTTGTAAAAACATTTTAGAAATCTTTTATCATTTTTCGGGGGCCCCCCATTTTATAGGCAACTGCCTATTTTGCCTACCTGTTAATCTGGCCCTGGGCGAATGTTTAAAAAAACATTCACAATAGTAAACAGCCTCGCTCACCTATCAATCGCTGTTCGAATACCTCAATAGCGCTTTTCAAACATTTTTGTAGACGACTGGCATATTGCATTATTTAAATATTTTTAAAATGTTTGCTTAACTGGTTGATCATATTTTATCTATTAACTAGATTTTAGAAATGAATATTAATATGTAGTCTGATTTTCTGTAGACACATTTAAAAGAAAATCTGATTTGAAGCACAAATTATGCCAATTCATGGCACTTCAATTTAATTACCGCGAGCAAAAAACAATCCTTCCTTCCATTCGCTGGCCGTTTCGCGATAGCCGTTCTTCCTGTCAGCTATTTATTACAGGTAGGTACGGCAATGGAGGAATAGAAAGATTTTTCACTTTTATGAACTCACAATGCGCACACTTTTGCGTAAACTCTCTGGTGCAGACTCCTAGTCAGTTTTAAATTTAGTTGCAGTTTTTTCCATAATTTTCTATGAGCTATCTGTCAAAAAAGCTCCAACTAAATATAAAATCTATATATTTCGACTATGACTATGCGCCTCTATTTATAGTGTAAGAACCTTTGAGTGGACCTTTGAAAAACAATAAAATGTTATAATTTAATATTGAAAATTGATAAAATTCAGCAAGTCTACTTCTTTGTTTGAGGTAAAACTAGTTGCTACTTTTTTACCCAACCATAAAAGTATATATAAGTAATTTGGAAGCAACTCTGCGCTGAACTCTACCGCAGAGCTTCGCATCACACTATAGAGCTATAGGTGAGAACAGCTCTCAGCACCGTAAAGAACACCCTTAATACCATCCGCGATTTCAGGCCACTCTCTTTCCAGATATAGTTGTGTAAATGGAAAAATCAATACAGACTGTCCGCACCTATTTCACTATCCATACTGTAAAGTGATTTGATTGATTTTTTCCCAGATTCGTGATGCTCCTCGACGCCTTAGGTATTTTGCGTGTGAAAGTAGAAGGATCGATGTCAGATCATATACATATACGACTTGCTTTATATACTATCTCGACACTTGCTCCGTTGATAGTATGTTTCAGGTTCCCAAGTTTCTACCTCACCACTAAGTTACTTAAAAATCCATCCAAAGATTCCCATATTTCACATAAATTTTCTAAAAACTTGATACGTGTCTCATCCGTATAGTAATCGGGCCCCTTAACTAAGGTAATTTTTAAAAGCGGCCACCGCGGCAAAGCAACATCAAAAATTTAGAAACAAATTGTTTCAATTAGAAAAAAGTTTTTCTAAGCGGCGTCGCCCCTCGGCAAACACTCAGAGTGTATTTCTGCCATGAAAAGCTTCTCAGTGAACACTCTTCCACCTTGCATATGCCGTTCCTAGTCGGCGTAAAATATGTAGGCTCCGTCCCGCCAATTTGTAGGAAAAATTAGACGGAACACGACGAAATTGTTATAGAAGCTCGGCTTACCACAACAAAAAATTTAATATCCAAAAAGTTAATAAATTCACCAACTCAAATTATTTATAGGTTATGGATATGGCAAAAACTATTGGTTGGCTATGGTATGGTTATTGCTGCACCATTGACCAATTACATTGGTTTCCATTAATTAGATTAGCTGTTTTTATATGGATGTTTGCCACGCTAAAGTTCTACTTTTGTGGCCGAAAAATTGCCATACTTTGGTGGTCTAACATGGCAAACTGAAAAAAAATTGGTTTTTTTTAAAGTACCCCGTTCTAATAATATACTCGGATCTAAAGACCCGCTTTTATAAAGTAACTAGATCCGAAAAATTAGTCCAGTTTTTAAAAAAGTACCATAATCGGAAAAAGGAGCCTGTTCTGAAAAGTACCACTCCCGAAAAAGCATCGGCTTTTATAAACTACCCGGATCCGTAAAAGTTTCTGGTTCTAAGGTTTCAATGCTTCAAATGTACATGGTTTTAAAAAAGCACCCATAATTCGAAAAAGTACCCGGTTTTAAGAAGTACCCAGGTCAGAACAAATATCCACTTCTAAAACATATACCCATGGTCCGAAAAAGTACCCGGTTCTTAAAAACTACCCGGATCCAAAACAGTACCCAATTGTGAAAATACCCGAATCCAAAAGTTCCCTTGTTTTTTAAAAGAACCCGGATCCAGGAAAGTAGAAAGTCTCAGGCTTTCAAAATGTACCCTGTTAGTTTCTATAATAAGAAAGAGTACTTCGATCTAAAAAAGACCAAATTGTAAATCGAAACTATTCTCAAATTCGCTCGAATACAAGCAAAAAATTTCATCAAATCGGTTCCAGTTGTTGAGGAGAAATTCAGTTACATACATAAGCACAAAATAAAGATATGTACATAAACGCCCAAGGGACAGTGATGGCTCAGCGCCACACGAGATGGTATATCGCATACCCCTGCTCAGCTGATCCCTGAAATCCACAACTACC